>JAGDQP010009108.1:33496-60524 GCA_022664845.1 Lepisma saccharinum
CGACCACCATTACTGCCTCTATTATGCGACCACCATTACTGCCTCTACTATGCGACCACCATTACTGCCTCTACTATACGATTACCATCACTTTCTCTACTATACGACTACCATCACTTTCTCTACTATACGACTACCATCACTTTCTCTATGACTACAATTATTGCCACCATTACTATTGCCATTAGTACTAACTTTACCGCTAATTGTACTATACTGCTCCCATTACTACTAAACCACCATTACCTCTATTGCTACTTGTACTAAACTACAGCTAGATCATCGTTATCTACTATTAGTTCTTTTACTACTGTTAATTCAGCTATTTTTTTGTAGTACTAGTAGTAGTAATAGTAAGCAGTTACAGTCCCAGTAGTTTATATTCGAAAGAGATATAAAAAATAAGCGCTAGAACAAGACGTTACTTAAATGTTCATCACCAACTAATTGACCGTTCTTTGAGAGAGAAAAAAGAGAAAAAGAGAAACAGTTGACAGTGGTGTGTACTGCGTTTTTCGTACACACAATCACCATCATTATAAACTCGCTGCTAGATTGTGAATATTAAGAGGATCATCCATGCCGTTTCATATTCCAAGAAACTCAATCATCACAGTTGTAAATAGTCCATGAAGTACGAAGAGAAGTCTGTCTGTCTGCCTTCTAATTCGTGTTCCGTTCCATTTGCCAAAACTAAAAGGAAAGAAGTTTAGGATGAATAGAGGGGAAGAAAACAAACAAAATAACATCAATGTCTTCTGAATCCGAGCCAAGTCCTTGTTTCTGTTTGTTTCCTTTTTTTGCAGTCTACTCTTGTCTTCAGTTTCCTTTTCTTCTTCTTTCTGTTTTTTTTTTTTTTTGTGTTTCTTTTACTAAACTTTTCCTTCATCCAAAAATCTTTTCCCCTGTCTTTTTCCCTTTTGGACTTCTATTGTCCCACGTCACGAAAACGAAACACGATTTGTATCTCGTCAATACAAAGCACTTTTCGTATCTGTATTTATCGTATCTCGTTCTCGCAGCCTTTTATTTCAATATTCTTCTGAAAAAAAGAGATTTTAAATTGTTATTAATGCCGGAAATGGCATTTGGGTGCCATGTTCAACGTGTCTTGAATTTTAAAGTACAACTCTAGCAAGTGTTGAGTGTAACTCTGGAATGTTTGTCATTCACGTTGTCAAAACATTGAGTGGTCAATTTGCGTTGCTCACTCTTTTCTGGGTTTCAAATATGTTTTACAAATAAGTTTCAGTTTCTTCTTATTTTAGTTTTTGTCCAACTGCTGGTAGTTAAGGTTGTTTAAAAAGTACAAGTCTTGTAAAGTTAGCACCAAACGTTTGTACCCAGTCATAAAATTTCTTCTACGAATCACTTTGCAAATGATGGATTGATTTGAGTACAGTTTTCTGAAACTTACAGAAAATCAAATTCTCTTTAAATTACACGAAACTGTACTCAAATAGGTCTGCCCATTGCAAATTTATTCAGAGAAGAAATTTTACTACTGAGTACAATTTTTTGGCGCTGACTGTACATATTAGTCGCACTTTTTGGACACCTCGACATAGTTTTGATTATTTATGAGCACTTTTAAATGTACAAATATGATAGTTTTCTTTGGTAGGAGCTTGTTAATTAGCGGTTCTGGCTCCTGGTAAAGAATAGAAAATTAGTCCTGCGGGAGCGAGAATAGATCCCGGGTCGTCTCACTGGTCTAGTACCTTAACTATCTGAGTTACTAATAACACACTAAATCCGTCAATCTCGTCCAAGGTATTGAAAAAGTTTGATCCAAAAGTGACTGAACTTGACGATGTTAGATCATCAATTTTATTTAATTCTTACTCAGTCAGTTTTAAATAACAGCAACATCAGTGAATTCCTCATAAGTCATAATTCTCAGAATAAAATTTCGGAAAATTCCCATGGATGCACCTTTTTGCAGTTCTTCGGCTCTAACAACACTATACAGTAATACAAAATATTACATTGCAAGAACTGCAAAGAACTGAGACGAAATAGTCTTGTTTCGTTTTCGTATTTGCATTATGTAGAAAGATAATAAAAATCATTCGTGCGTTGAGATAAAATAGGGAGATCTGATTTTGATGTGAAGGTATTAGCCATCGTTTACACTCGTGAATTATATCGAGGAGACAGAAATTAAGCTTTCCCCTCCCTCTTTCTGCATTTTGTTTATTACTTGTTCGTTTCCTCTTGCTTTCTTTCTCCGTCTCGAAAAGTAGGAATCGATATTTCAGATTAATTACTTGATGGTTAGCGGCCTCTGGTTCCCCGGAGTTTTCTTGCTTCGAGACGAGGCAATGCAACCAGCGAAATCAGTCTGCGGAGAAAAGAATGCCTCTGAGTAGTGGTGATCCTGCAAATTGGCGCTTTGTCTGCACGTCAAGCTAAAGCTCCTAACCGCAGGCTCTTTCAGTTTCCTCCCCCTTCTCTCACTCCTCTGATTCCCACTTTTGCCCTGACAAATCCACACTATTCAATCTCTTGTAGTTTTGCAGTAAATCTCAACTCATTTCAGCTGTCATTGCTGACAAGCATTACCAGTACATAATGCCCTCTTTAAGTGTCCTTTGAATGCAGCACAGAAAGCATTTGACGTTGGTGGTACCGGAAGTAGCTCGTTCTTGGTTCCTTTCTAGAGTAGAATGAGATCTGGTTATGATTGTAAGCCGTGCGAAATTTACCATCTGAATGTTTTGGTCAAAGTTCGCTTCACTGAAAATTAAGACAATGAAAAGATCTCAAAATGTGCAGTAACTTTAACTTTTAAAAAAATGTCAATCTTGGCTTGCGTCGCTGCCTACGAAACTATACATCGAAGCTACACTAGGTACGAACCTTGAGAATTTTTAGATCCACTGTGAAAATGTTGAAAAGAGCGCTTTGTTATTGGTTCAGTTTACTCTGTGTTCGCCGAGAAACCATATCGTCAAGACTTGACAGGCCTTAGCTAACAATACAGTCGTATACAAAGTGCTGCTTGTGTGAACTTCGAATAGACACTGAGAAGACATGAAGATTCGATTTCTACTGCTGGTGATCCCGACAGAGGATTTAGAGGGTTCTTCTAAATGTCATCAGACGAATGTTGTGATTGTACTAAGATGAAGGCCCTGTCCACTGCTTTCCTCATACTTGCCACGGGAAGAGTGATCTATACCTACTAGGAATTCATGTACCAGCTGTGAGGATCATAATTTGTACTACTAGTACTGCTTTAAACACTAATACTACTTGAACTTCTACGACCACTACTACTACAACTTTAATATACATAAAACTTTGAGAGTAGTGCTTCCTTTCATCGTACCACGTTTGGTTGTAATCAGAGGTTTCTTCGTCATGCATAAGTATGAGTGGAACAGTCTCATTATCATGGAAGCAGTAATCAGATTAAAAGTTTAATTTTACTGAAACTTTAAGAGCAATGCTCCCTATTACCATTCCATCATTCCAAATGTTGTTGCAATCAGTTCAGTTAGGCCGCCTTTTCATGTACGCGTTAGCCGCGTGCTTCGCTTGCGTTTTCACTGAGTAGCCAATTGAAGCACGTATTAAAATTGACTACTCATGGAAATTGCAAGTAAAGAACACAGCTAAAGCGCGTTCATGAAAAGCCGGCTTTATATACTACATATACAGCATTTACCAGTTTCTCGATTGGATTTAAGTTTGTTTAAAACAATAAACGACCTAAGAGAGACTACTTCTTTGCTTTTATTTATCTTTTCTGTTATTAAATAACATCCCACATTTGTGAAAACCGTGTTCATTCCGTATTACTAGAAGAACTTTATTATGGAAGACAGGTTTATGCTCTTTTTAGGAATAATAAATTTACCTTTGATTCTTCTATTTTAAACTCTTCTGTTCCGTTGTTTATTTTTTTATTATTATTTTTAAGAAAAAATATCTTGCAATAAGAATTTTTCTGGTTGTTTCGAAGTCCGGCAGTCTTTGTAATCGCCATCTATTCAGTGGTGGCAAGGGCTGCTGAGAGTTGATGGAAAGAGTAGGAAGTTTAATCTGCGAATCTTTTGGAAAGAGTTCTCTATAAACTCTTATCTTGTATAAATACAATACCCACGTTCTTTCTTTTTTGCTTTCTTTTGTTTTGTTATCTTTCCTCTCTCTCCCTTTCTCTTTCGTGCAGCTGCATTGAAAAGTCGACACCAAACTCCTTTCAATTCTTCAACTACGATGAACAGAATCGTTGGATATTGAGAAAGTTTCTCAAAGAATCTTCAGCTTCACTTTTTCTGTAGTTCTTTTTTATCTTAGATTTCAGAGTGCCATCCTGGCTACTGTTCCACTAAAACGTGTACAAGGATGGGGCACCATAGCCTTAATCAAGGTTTAATTCCAATGCAAATACGTTATATAAAGGTGAAGCATGATTCATTAAGCCTCATTCAGCCTTTTGTTATTTAGCACAAAAAGATAACTTAATAATGGTTTATCTAGCTAATATTTGGTTGGCGGATTGCAGGTTTTCTACAGATTTCCTCAGATTCACGAAGCGAATCCTGGAATAGCACCTAGTTAGGTTCTTTCTGGTTGTTCCCTTCTGTATTCCTATTTAAATCCTTAGTTCTCCGCACTTTTATATAGTTTAATATGAAAGTTATTAAATAAAATAAAACTCCTTCCTGACTGACTGCTAGGCAAGAAACTGTAGTGGCTTGTTTGTCAGAAATATGCTTCAAGCCGTAACGTAGCACCTAGCTTCTAACAAGTAAATCTTTTGACAGTTCAGAGAGCTTTTTTTTGACCAGACTTGGTAGAGGAGTGCAAATCTGGAAATGTCCGTAAAACTCAATTATTAAAGAAGAAAACAATGTTTTCGTCCATGGACTGGCGCAGTGGCCAAAATCTGATTCATAACAATACTCACAATGTGTTCAAAGTCATAAAACACCCGTTTATTTTTAATTAAAATTCTTAAACGAACTGGAAAATAAAAACAAATTAATGAATACTAGGTGGAGGGCAGTATGAGTTAGAGGGCACATGCATCATGGTCGCCATCTTGAATTTTTCTTGATATTTTTAAAAATGAAAAAGCGTTCGTATAATAATCTAGGCTTTAGCAGAAATATGATGGTCAATTTTCCTATATATTTTGAATGAGAGCTAATGAATTGTCTAACTAGTATGGAGTGGTTGAATCAAAAGTCTGGAAACACCCTTTTCTTTTCTGTTCAAGAAATGAAAACCTAATGCATAGTAATGAATACTGGGTAAGTGACGCTACTTAGAAAGGTATGACAATCACGACTGCTATCTTGGAAAACTCATATCTTTTACACGAATTTTTAAATGGTAAAAGGGAATTTTTAATTTTGTGATACATTAATTTGGACTGAAATATATGGTGTAGTAAAAAGTAATCCATTATTTTTGCATGACATTGAAGGCTTGGCTTACCATAGTTAGAATGATCCGATTTAGGTCACATATGCGCCGTTTTGTTCGACAACGTATTGTCATTTGGAAGGTAATATCATGATGCCTCTCTCATAGAAGCCCTTGTCCCTATTGGCAAAAAATTGAGACAGTCGATTTTCACAAGCCTCTCTTGACGCGAATTTTGCACCAGCAAACGTGTTCGCCATGGACAGGAACAGATAGTAATTACTCGGTGCCAGGTCCGGACTATAAGGTGGATGCACAAGAACCTCCCAACCAAGCTTCCAGCGAGTCACTATCGATGTGTGTGGCCTGGCGTTGTCCTGGTGGAACACAATGCCTCTCCTATTGGCCAAAGTTGGGCGATTGCTGCCTTCAGACGGTCCAATTGTTGACAGTATAGTTCCGAGTTAAGGGTTTGGCCGTAGGGGAGCAGCTCATAGTAGATAATTCCCTGCCAATCCCACCAAACGCACAGCAAAACCTTCCTGGCTTGGGCACCGTTTGCGCCGGCGTACCGCGCTTCGACCACGACCGTTTTCGCGTGACGTTGTCGTAAGTGATCCACTTTTCACCACCAGTCACCAACCGCTTCAGAAATGGGTCGCTTTTGATGCGATTCAGCAGCGATTCGCAGATGAAAATTCGGTCTATAGTTTTTTGCGTTAACTCGTGTGGCACCCATACATCAAGCTTCTGTTTGTATCCAGCCTTATGCAAATGGTTCCACACGGTTTTTTGTGCAATGTTTAGCTCTTGGGCAATCGAAACAGTGCTTACATGACGGTCGGACGCGACAATGTCCATGATTTTATCAATGTCCATGTCCGTGGCCTTCCAGTGCGTGGTACATCTTTGACGTCAAAATTACCGGAACGGATTCGACGAAACCAAAATTGCGCGTGATTGGCTGTTACAGTATCAGGACCATAAACACTATTCACATTTGCAGCCGCCTGGCTTGCGTTTTCGCCTTTATCGAAGACAAACTGTAAAATATAGCGTATTTTCTCTTTGCTAGTGTCCATTTTGACGCGCACTCACACAACACTGAGTCAACTCATCACAACTATCTGAACAGTGTTTGTAGTACGCAATCTCATCGTTTGAACGCCATCTCGTTGAACCCGATCGGAATTATACAACGCGAGATACAGATCACTGAAGCCATCTATTGGCAAAATAATGGATTACTTTTTACTACACCAGATATTATTAAGAAAACATTGTGTGTTATAACAAGATTGCCACAAGTCCTGGGTAGATGATAAGCAAACTTTTCACTGTGGATTAAAGCTCAATGTTTGGTTATCATTCGTGTATTTAGACACTTTAAAATACCGTACAATGAGTTTAAATAAAAACTACCAATCCAGTTCTTTATAATTCGAAAAATTATGCAGTCTTCGCTATACTATAGCAGCATTGTATATGTTCACATGTTCTTATCAAGAATAGCTCCTTTTGATGATCCATTTTTAAAATATATATATATATATATATATAATTTGTATTAATAACTTTCAATGAATTTGAGTGTATATTATCCTCAAAAGGTATTTTGTTTGCTTGATTAGACGATACTTCTCATTTTGCATAAAGGTCGAATGGTCTTATTATGTTAGGGCTATTGACGGGAACAGTTTTTGGTGATTCATAGAAAGAAAAGTGAGTTTCAATTTTAAAGAAGTTTCAGCAACTTTCTACTTTCCCAAGTTGGCAATACTGCGTTCCGTAGGCTCGTGGACCGATCTCTGTACGGATATATAAAAAGAAAGAACGCTGGTTCTCAGTCGTGCTAACCCGAAGATGCTTCGGGCAATATTGAGTAAACTTTGGCTACATCAATCTTGTCTATTCCTCTATATTTCATCCAGTTTTCTTTTGATTAACTGTAGCCAGCGACCCAACGAAATTTTGCTTTTTAAGCTAACTCCACGGTCAAGTCTAGTTATTAAAAAAATAGAAGGAAGCAAATTTGTTACATACAAGTGGCGTTCTTTAATATTATTGTTTTAGTTACAATATATGGGAAGTATGCAGAACTCTTTATAGTTTTAAGTAGACATTTTAGTTCTGTTGCCTTTCACAAGTGCTTTTTTCGAACTTAATTTTGAATTCAGCTTTTTAATAGCTTTAGGCAACTCAGGCCAAGATCAGATAGATGATGATGGAATGATTGGTGGAGTGAAGAAAGCGAGAGGAAACGGGAGAACCCCGAGAAAATCCACGCACATGGTTTGTCCACCACAAAGCCCACATAGCAAGAGCAGGGTTTGAACCGACGAACCCAAGCGCCAGAGGTGAGCGCTGTAACCATTGATCCACCGCGCCCCTGCTTGCTTCTTTCGAGGTGACCCACGTAGTAGTTCAAGGTTTCTTTTCGTGTTTTAGCTCATTGTTTTCTGATTGGTTGGAACCTTTTCCCCAATTTTGGGTAATCATTTCTCGTCGTTCCAGCACTTTGTTTTTGCTGTGTAATCCCTTCACTTTCATTGGGACATATCAGTACGCGACAGTGCATGCGTTTTTTATGATTGCATAAATATTGGCGGATTAGGATAAGCGAAAGGAGTCGGCTAGGGCCTAAGTTGAAGGTGCGGTCCCGGTGTGACTGAGGAAGAATGTTTGGCTGCTGGTTTCGAACCCAGAACCTCTCGAATGTGAAGCCAATGTGCTAACTGAGCTACGACCGCTTAGTTTATAATTATTATTATTATTAAATTAAATATTTTTTTAAAAAATAAGATTCACTAGAAAACCTCAATATCTACCAACAACTTATCATCTTGGAGATACAACTATTGAAGTAGTTAATAGAATAAAAGATCTAGGAATTATATATGAAAGTAATTTATTATTTAATTATAATATTGAAAAAAAATTGTAATGAGGCAAGGAGAATTATTGGATTTATATTCAATAAATGGTCAAATTTTAAAGAGTCTGCCACGTATATATATTTGTACAAAGTGCTAGTTAGACCCAAATTAGAATTTGGATCAGTAGTATGGAATAATTTATCGCATACCCTTGTACAGAAAATTGAGAATGTTCAATCATTTTTTATGAGACGACTTTGCTTCAAATTAGGAATGAATCATTACATAAGAACTCCAATTGAATGGAAATATTAAAAAAAAAAAAAATAGAAATACTTAAAAGCAGAAGAGAAAAAGCTGATGCCATGTTTTTAACTAACATTGTAACGAATATTTATACATCAGAATATGTAATAGAAAATATAGTTTATAAAGTTCCCAGGAATTGTATAAGGGACACAAATATTATACAGTCTGGTAACAAAAGTAATAAAGTTTTAGTAGGACTTATCAGAAATTACAATATGCTGTAATTTATTTACTTGTCCCTCCAAAAAACTAGAAATGAAGTCAAAGGAAAAAGTAAATTTTAAGGACGATCTGAAATCTTTTAACTTTAAACGTTTATTATATGTCTATGATTATATGCTGTGTGCAGTGCATAGAAGATGTGACTAGGAATACTGGAAATGTGTTTGTATTACATTATGATTTTCTATGTACATACGAGTCTGCGTATAATAACTGGGGGTTTGAGCCCATTATTATTATTATTATTATTATTATTATTATTATTATTATTATTTTGGACAAGTGCTGTATTTTTGCTTACGCTGTTCGCAGCACTAAAATACAAAATAAATTATTAAATTATTATTATTGACAAATCACAAATTATGTCAAACAGAATGATGAAAACGTATAATATTTCATCAAATACTTAGTAACTAATTTTCTATTTAAAAATAAAATGCTTTAGTGATTGACTTGTCTCCAACTTGTTTTATACATTTATAATGTGATTAATTGTGAACTATACTTATATTTCTTCAGAATTATACCATGTAGACTTCAGGGGGCCTTGTACCAACCCTTGTATTTTCTTCTACATCCAGAATGATGGTGAAAATTTTATATATATATATTTTTTTTATGAAATACTTGAGAGAATGTGTTTTATAATATAAATGATAATTGTTCTATCCTGATGTTCTGTAACCCGATATAATTTACAACATTATCTTTTGACCTGTGCTCTATTGGTTTTATACTGCACTTGTATATCTGTTCATAGCACATTCATAAAGATTATTATTATTGCTGATTCACGTATTAGATGCCAGAATGTTTGTTTTATAGTACTACTTGTTACACGTCATCTGATGTAAGTTTCAGTCAATGTTGAATGTGGAACAGAAAAATGGTGTTTATGCATTGCCATTTTTGTTGTTGTTGTAAATTGTTTTTGATTACAGAGTCAACGATAATCTACCAACACCATATTAATAATATGCTTGGAGTACTGTTACTAAACCATCATGGTCCGAACGGTAACGTCGCGCACTTCTGATCGGTAATGGGTAGGTAGGTACGTTGTCCCAAACCTCATGACCGAGCATACTGACTGAGGTTTTGCAGAGTTTCCACCAGTTTTACCAGGCGAATGCCTGGATGGTACCTAGTGATAGGTACGTGAAGTTGGCCCAACCACATCAAGCTTTTAAGACCAAAACCACACCAAGATTTTGTGCTAATTTGTGCACACTATCCCATATTTTGTGCACGCTCGGTTTAGCCCAGAAATAGAAAATAATGTGGTTGGGCCAACTTCACGCTGGCCCAACCACATCAAGCTATCGGAATAAAAACCACTCCAGGATTTTGTGTTAATTTGTGCACACTATCCCATATTTTGTGCACGCTCGGGTTAGCCCAGAAAACAAAAAAATGTGTTTGGGCCAACCTCACGCAGGCCCAACCACATCAAGTTATCGGAATAAAAACCACTCCAGGATTTTGTGCTAATTTGTGAACACTATCCCATATTTTGTGCACACTTTGTTTAGAACAGAAAACAAACAAACAAAAAAAAATTGGTGGGGCCAACTTCACGCTGGTCCAACCATCCTAGTGATGAGATGGAAAATTTTCCGTTCTAAATAAATATCCAATTGCAAGCACAAATTCCACATTAAGCTATAATATTGATTGAATCCATGTAATATAGGAATATTAAATAACCGCAAATTATAATTTTGCAATAACAACTTATTATAACTGGAACCACTGAGTTACATCAAAGTCGTTGTGCTATCCACTGCACCACGCTGGAGCTTAAAATATTTCATACTTGATAATGAAAAAAATACATGGTGTTTCCGTGTATGCCAAGTGCAGGGAAAATAAATACGTCTTAATTTTGAGTTAGTCCCAAAACGCCCTGCCTGGGAAATTCACTGTTTTAAGTGCCAAAACGCCCTTCACGGAAGAGCAGATCTTATCAGTTCACAAATACCCTGCAGATGCGTGCCAAAACGCCCTTTCACTTTTCCAATCTAGGAGCCTCACTGGAACACCCAGAGATTTTACTTCACATCCCACCTCAACTATATTCCTAGGCGTTTCCTAAAGGAGCCATGTTATGGATTTCATTGTTGCGGAGAGCAACTCGTCACAGACGTTCTACTGTGATGTATACGCTACTACTACGCTACTGTCATATTTGCGTGATACACTACTCCAATCTTGCCACGGAACGTAGACAACTCAACAGCCTTCTCATGTCTGTCTGCAGCGTATTGGCGAATGGCGCTAGTAATTCTCTTATGTAAATTAACATATTTACTTTTCCTTCTCTTGGTATCCAAGTGTAAGTCCGCCCTCATTTGCAATGTGTCGTAATGGCTTGAATCTTCCTTTTATACCTTAGCCTAATTCCATAGCATTTGGGCGACTTCTCCCTATTCTTCGGTTTAGCCGGTTATGCCAGCTTTCTGCCGAATTCATTATCCTATGGTGTAGCCCAAAACAGTTCCACATATCTCCGATATATTCATTTTCTAACCAGTTCTGCACAAAGTAGTCGTTGAACTGTTTAGCTTTGCCAATTGTTGGCGACGTCTCCACGATGGTTAGCCAAACCTCCTCAACGTCCACCGGAACGCTACCATGGGAATGTGCATTCTAATTTCTTAATTATCCCTGTACATAGTTGCCATGCTGAGGTCCTGCCCCTTTCTCCACAAACAGTGGTTGAAGTGAAAGTTACAACCCTGCAACTTGCACTCTGGAAATTGTTGTCGGAAGGCCGCTACACTTGCGAGTTCGAAGTTGATAATCATGGTCTTGGGTTCCCACGCCAGAAGGTGCGACTTCAGCAATGAAAAAAGTTGAACGTAAGTGTCTGATTTGGTTTTGGAAGGAAGGAGGCAGTACATAGCTGGCCTAACTAACCCATGAACCTCGGCATGGATTGTGTAGATTTGCGCAAAGTATTTCGGATAACTTTTGAATGTGCCATCTCCAATTAGAAGGTCACTTCCCAGTAAACATTCAAGACCCATTTTACTGCCAAAGACAACAGTTCGGTTGTTAGGACTGAGGTACGTATCGCTCAGAATGAAACTATCTCAATTTATAAATCTCGCGATGTGTTCTGGAAATACAATATCACTTACTGAGTTGACGTTGAGTGGTACTCGCAGTGCTTTTCTTCGTGCCCTGTACATGTTCGACTTGAGGTGTAACCGAATCCAACGGTGCACCGTCGAGTGCACTATTTGCATCGTCCCGTTGTACCCTGTTTAGCCCCGTTGTCCGATTTCAAACGGTAGATGGCACTACTGTAATAACAGTTGAAAGCCTAATGGACGCAAAGTACATGTATGAATGTTGAAGGTCTTATTCCGAAGAAATGGGAATTGAATTTTTATTTAAGGCTTTTTGGCATCTTTGGCTCAGGCCGAAGAAAGTAAAATGTTAAACAGAAAGCTATCAACAAATGTTATAACTATATTACAACAGTTTACTAAATGCATATCCTGAGAAAATAATAAATTTCCTCGAAGAATGATATCTGAAAATATGCAGCATCTTACTGGATTTCTACAAAGGCAAATAGGGGGGGGGGGGATTGTAAGTAGAATTTTTCAGGATCAATTTTAACAGTAAAATTTTTAAAGTTATACTCAAAATTTTGGAGGGGGTGACCCCTATCGGGGTATAAGAAAGGGCAGAAACCTTTGTGACATATCAAATCAAGACACTTATGCTGTTGCGGTTTGAAAATCTTAATGTAGTAAAATAATAATAATAAAAAAAATAAAATTCGTTATGCAAACCTGCACATAGAAACACAAGTGAAGACGCGAAAGTAGATATTCTAGGACAGCAATTCAAACAGATATCTGCATTCGGTAGGTCGGGTTCGATATCTATGGCGTGCCTGAAGTTTTACGGTGTTTTGTTGTCGTACCAGGTAAATACGGGGATGATACTTTGAAACTAGGTCACCTGTGGTGGACTCCCTCACCTATCACAGATATCTGCAGGCTCTAAAAATTTAAATTAATCGGGTAGTAAGTCATGGTCACATCTGTAGGGGTTTCCTTGCTGCTGTGTAGATAACCCCTAAGCATAGCGCTAAAATATCTCGTGAGACTACTATTACAAATTGTACTAAGCTTGTCTCTGGACTTTTTTTCCGTAAGAACTATGGTAGCCGGCTGGTCCGATACAATCTTGTACTTAGGTTAGGTAAATTTACTTTCGAAACAGTAAATAAAGTTTTTTTTTAAAATCCCATCTGCGACCTTGTACATGTAAACTTTATGGATACAATGGTGGACCATTCATCGTAACTCCGGATCTTTTTGACTTAGTTTCTTTTGTTGTTGTTTAAATTTCTCACATTAAGATAACAGGTTAATTTAATCTAGTTTTCATTAATCTTGATTACACTAATTTGTTTGGGGGTGTACTCGATTATAATCACTGCACGACCCTAATATTCTTAAATTTTTCATCCAATCTCATGCATTTCATATTCTCGCTTGAGACTCAACACGCTACGTTAAAGCAAGGTTAGGCTAGATTGCATCAAATACGAAAAAGTTAGAGTACAAAGGCCCTGAAGTGTTTACAATAGAGCAGCTTCGTGATAGGTTACATTACCTGGTCCGCACTATACATAACATTACACTCTTTTAATTCATGTGTACGAAGTTAGATATGGGTAATTAACAAAGGTTAAGTTGCTTGCGTAAGGGATAAATGTATCCCTATTATTTAGGATAAACTTTACTTCTGGGACCCCAGGTTCCGCCAGCTATTAAGGACATATGTACGGTCTCTACGTCATTCCCTTCCAAATAATTTATACTGACACTTCTATAAAACCTAATAACAGCCAGAAATTTATAAAGTATTATGAAAAATTATGTCTCATTATTATTTCGTTAAACACGCACTCTGGTTTATCCACAGATGCGGAACTACATGAATGCTTTGTATGGCGCGTATTTATGCTTCATAATCACGGACGACAGTGTCGAAAGAGCAAAGACAGGTTAGAGAAATGTAATGTGAGATATTTTTATTACACGCTATGCACATTGCCTTTAACACTCCAACATACTTTCCGCTCTTTCACTCTGATTTCATAATTTGAAACTGTTTTATTTTGCGTTTCAACTCTTCCACACGCTTTGCAAATATTACATTTCTCCTGTAAATTTTACACATTTAGGGTCCCCAAAGTAAAATTGGTCCATTATTTCTAATGAAACTGATCTGAAATCAGTTGTGTATCGCGTGGGCCACAAATCACCGTAAGTCATAACAACTGGTTTCCACAAACGATTGCATTTATTAGCGGAAATTTATAGAACTATTAAGAAAAGTTGATTAACTTAAAAAAACAAACTAAAACACACACACACAAACATACACATATTTAATATCTTCAAATCAACACATTACTTTTTCCTTCTTCAAATATGGCTTCTAGCCGCACAAACGGTGGATACGTTACATCCAAGTGTACACAAGATGTGCCGTCGATACACACCCTTCATTACGCCCTACGCCGCTCAATTCGGATAGCAACAACGGCGCATCGAACGGTACAACGGCATAATCAAGGGTGCTAAATGGTGGATTCGGATGGACCTTTAATCGAAGGAGCGTTGGCATTGTACTCATGTCAAGTCTCATATTGGTCGCCTCTGCAACAAACTCTTCTTCAAAGACCTTCGGGGGGCATGTTAACTCCTCCCTGATTCGCTTCTTACACTTGACTTTGCATTTTAGAACCTCTACCTTCGCCATGTCAGCAATACATTTATGTGGATTAGCTGATAAAATAACATCTCCTTCATCTAAGGTCACGCTATCTCTGCATGCATTGTCTTATTGACGCACACCCAGTATTTTGATCCATTCTTTCCGTGTTTAAGTTGTACCTACAGTATATCCACCTAACAAAAGCAATCTCTTACCTTTGTTGCTTTCGACGTACTCCACTGATTCGAGATCAGGAAAACACACGTTCTTAAACGAAACGAATTTCATTTTGAAGTGTTTGGTTATCGAGACAGGACATTTAAAATGTACTACTACTTACAAAGGTAATAGATATATATGAAGAAACACTTATTACTTTCCAACGTGAATTATGAGACCTCGCACACACTTTGCCGATGCGAATAATATAAAGCCGCAACACAATTTTACATCCCTTTTATACCCCAACCATGTTTGTGTTGCTTAGTAGCCACGAACACCTGGCCGTCTGGAAAGGTGAAAGGGCGTTTTGGCACGCATCTACAGGGTATTTCTGAACTGATAAGATCTGCTCTTCCGCGAAGGGCGTTTTGGCACTAAAAACAGTGAATTCCCCAAGCAGGGCGTTTTGGCACGACACCTTAATTTTTATTTAATAATAATTTTAAAAAAACCCTTAAAATTCCTTATAAAGAAAATTTTAACAGAAAATAAGAAGTTCTGGGCTGATTTTATTGTATTGAAATCTTCGATAGAGTCTAAACTATACGAATACGATTAAAATATCCGAGACATTCTGATCGTATTCCTTACGTCATGAGAAACTTCCTTTTTGTTTCCCATGTACAGCAACAATCTAGGAATAAGTGGAAAAACTTTTGATTAAGCGGATAATTTTCCTTATCTTTTTCATTGTATGAAACTACAGTATTATTTCATGCAGCAACAATGTAGGAACAAGTGGAAATTCTTTTCATAAAACTGAAAATTTCATCACTAATGGTACCTTAGAAAGGCATCGGCCAGGGCCTTTCTTGATCATCCAACCCAACCCGGCCTGAGCCAAAGTTGCCAAAAGGTCTTAAATAAAATTCAAAATTCAAACTTGGAGTGCTGATATAGGTCACTTCCCAAATTTACTATTGAATGAGTTTGTGGACATCCTGATCAGTTTTTATTTCTCCATCTTTTGAGCAAAAAACCGATGTTGTGCCTACGAATAGTTGTCCTAGAGTTTTTGTTCCTAATTAGTTTTCGAAATCGTGATTGCCGAGGAGCTTAATCCCTGAAATTATCTCATATGTGCAAGTTTTTTTTTTTTTTTTCGAAAGTACAGTTACATGAGTAAGTAAATTATCGCAGTTCCATTATTTTGTTATATCACTTTCAATGCAGAATAACTGCCAAGGAACTACACATATGACGCACAGCGTTTGTTTGTATTACGTCATCATACTCTGTGCATTACTGTAGTTCCATCGTTTTGTTAACGATAATTAATGGGTTGTCAGTGGAGTTGGGGGGTTAGATTAAATCCCATCTGTTCCCAGCCATCGTTCACAACAACAACACAGGGAATAACATCCAATAACGTAGAGAGCGGATTATTACAAATAAATGTTTACATTGTTGTGTAGATTGTTTACTGGTGTTTTTGTTGTTAGTGCCTATTGCTCTTGGAGAGAGCTGTTGGTGAAATTTTATTTTGTCCGCTATTGGTGTGAAGATAAAAGTGGAAAAATTAATAAAGCATTCGTTTTCAGAGTACATTATTCTCCGAAGTTTTTAATTTATTTTGCAGTTGTTTTTCCCTTCCTTTCATCCCCCTCCCTTCTCCCCATTGGTATATTATCGGTTGTTCCGATATTTGAAAACGTTTCTTTGTCGGATGAGTGTTGAATGAGAAGAGCTGGGATGGAGAGGGAGAAGATTAGTTTGTTTTCAAACATTGGATTAAAAGAAGCCGCGGGCGTTGTTTGAATGTTAATTTGTTTATCTTCGTCAAACAAGCCGCATCCGTGAGAACGGCACCAGCAATTGATTAGCAGGGAAAATTTTGCTTGTTCGGTGGAGAGTTACACCAGTTTTTTTTTCATTAGTGTCTGAAAGAGTTGGAATGTTCATACATACACACATGTACATGAATATGTACATCGTTGTGTGGTTGGGTGGCTGTATAATGTTGCATGTTTGTATTGTTTTTTTAAAAATGTATTCAAGTGTGTATTTTTGTTTTAAATGTGAGATGTTTCAATGATTGAACATGGAATTACGAAGATGTTTTGTGTAAACTGTGACATAATTATCACCATCAATCATTTATGGCTCCTTGTTATGGCTGCTATATACTATTCAGTGACTGTGTATAAATTATCCGTATAACCAGTGATCGAAGCTCTGGATTGTTTGTATAAGTGGTAACCACCATTGTGAGTTACACTTCCGAGAAATATTTAAAGTTTAAATGGGAGAATATAAGCCGAAGCTGACTTTATGATGCGATACCATTACCAATCAGTTGCCACCTTGAGCAAGTCTTGACCACTTGAAACAAAATGCATCAATTTCAGATATCAAAATGTCTTAAAAAGATGTAGAGTTCTCGGGTAAATTCTTGAACATTACGTGATTAAATTTGCTTAATTTTTTCAAAAGGTTTACTTCAAAACCATAAAAACACTCTTTAAACTCAATGTTTATGCATAGGGATTGTAAAATGGCATAAATATTTGTAGGTTTTGTTACATTTCGAGTTGTGCATATTTTGTTATTTTATTAAACGACGACGTTTTACTTTCCTGTTTTAGAATTCAAATCAGAGCAACAAAACACATTGTAAAGATACTGGTTACAAAATACTGTAATACAGTTTATAGACTTGAATTGTGTTATAGTATATTTTAACTATTTTCTAAACCGTTTTAAAATACTACAATTCAGTTTTAAAAGGCTGCAACACAGTTTTAAAAGGCTGCAATACAATTTTAAAAGGCTGCAATACAGTTTAGAATGTGTATTATAGCATTTTGCAACCACTATGTTTACATTCTGCTCTACCTTGTTATAGGCTTGTGTTTGGTTTCTTTCTCTCACTTGAGGAACCCTGAAACAGCTAAATAATACGTCGTCGGTCAATAAGCTAGTAGTTCGTGACCACAACAATAAATAAATTTGCAATCAGGAAACCTACATTGCATAGTTACAGGCAGGATGTTATTTGTCACGGAAAGAGGTAGGACGAAAATTAATGCCAACTTATTGCAGCACTAAACGTAATACATTGTTTTCAGCTCCCTACAAGAAAACTGGAAAGTGAGGTGGCAGGGAATTTCCCTCCTTCCCCCTACAAATAACGCCCTTGTTACAGGATGAAAAGTACCACCTGGGCTCAATATTTCATAATTCATATGGAGGAGCTTCTTCAGGTACGCACGAGAGTCAGAGCAAGGTTACAGCAGAAAGCACGTGGCGGGGTGTTCAGAAAGATCGTTGAGCATGATTCTGTGGCGTCACCAGATGGCAGGCTGTGTATGTAAATAAAGATGGCGGGTGAACTGCAAATGTTATTTTCTGTTTGGCCAGTAAATGCAACTCTTGTTCAAGGTGTCTACCAAAATACACAGAAGAATCAATGAATTCTGCACGACCACTTACTTGGTCTTCTGATTTTAATATAACGAATGGTTCTCTGATACAGTATTTAATGCTATAACAGAATTAATACATTTTTTAAATTGATAACTGGGCCTGATTATTTCTCAATATATATTTAGACAATCCTGTACGTCGTTTTTGTTCTCTTATGTTATATTCGTATTCTCGCTTGTAAATTTTTCTTAGTTTGTTCGATGTATTCCTTGCCACATTCGCACATATTCTTAGATTCTTTAATTATCTTGTCCATCTTTTTGAAACTGAACCAGAATGTAGATTATTTATTTTAAGAAGTTTAGAAGCTGTTCTGACGGTATGGACTTGAAGCAAAAGTGAACACGACGTCTCCCAAACGTTTCAGAAAACGTACTTGAAATTTGTTACACGTATAAAACTTACGACTAAAAACTATTTCTATCACAATTTCACGCAACTTTCGTACGACTTATAAACTTAAGATGTAAATTTAAGTTTTACCTTTATAAATAATTTACAACTTCTTGTTGAAAGAAAAAAGGTCAAATAATGTAAATATCGAAAATGGACTTTTTGAAGTTAAATCTCAGGTTAAGAAAAAAAAAAGTTCAGGAGAGAAAAAATAAGTACCATATTTGAATTTTTTATGATAGCTTTAACAACTTGCGATGTTCTCCGCAAAATGGTTATCGTTTTCTTGGTAAACGATCTTCTTTGTCTCCGTTTCGCTCCTCTTCTGCAGCTTTGTCGTCTGTGCAATTCCTGAGAGATATTACGTAGGAACAAATTCCACTTCAGCATGTATGAGCTAACTTCAAAGGATTATGGTACTTACACGACGTTCCCAAAAGTTGACAACAAAACACCGTTGAATGGTAAGATGAGTGGAAGAAGCAAGCAAGAAACTAAATTGAAGCATGTAAATAAAAAGAAAAAGTCTCGAAGGATGCTACAGAAACAGCAGTAATCATAAAGCGTTGTCAGTACTGACATAAAATCCATAGAACTGAAGGTCCCTCTAAAATACTTTTCTGTAATAACAGAATTTCATTTTACAAAACAAACATTCCTTCACGTTATCGCTTAAAACAAACAAAACCAGGCTCATTGGAAAAGAGCATGCAAAGTTATGAAAATTAAGACTGTAAAATTTAACACCCTATTGTATCCATGAAGAGAAATAGGTCATTTAAAGGGTCAAGGTCATTAACGAAAAATGAGTCTTGCTTTGTCCTGTAGCAGCCAAGCTGGTCAAATGATCGAACATTTTACGTGAGAATAGCCAGTTTGGTTCCAGCTGTGGATGCCTTTAATTTTTATTTATTTATTTATTTATTTTTAAATATGGTTGCTGGTCAGTTTTAGTTTCCGGCCCGTAAGCTGTATCTCCTAATTGATACAGTAACTACAAGTTTTACTTTCCAATGGGCTTGGTTTAGTTGAATGTATGTGATGATAGAGTGTTTCTTTGTTGTAGCTGACGGGACAGGAACTTTTCAAAAATGTAAATATTCTAAAGGGTTAAAACCAAACAACATATTTCAGTTTCGATATGCAAATCGAAGATGGTACTTATGGTTATCGCCAAGGAGGAAAGCGCAAAACCATACAGCAAATTACATCTGAGCAGTGTTTAAGTTGAATCTGAATTACTGCCTCAATTTTTAATGTTATGCATTAAAAAATAACCTATAGCTGATAATTGTTTTAGAATAGAAATGTACAAAGATCCTTTCATGCATTGATTTTGTATTATTGTAAGACCATGTTTACTGTGTAGTCTTAACCTTTTGAACAGCATGGTTTAAGATAATACGCTTTATTAATGTAATTAAAGTACCCAATATCTGATGATAATAAAAGTACCAAGTAGTAATAAAAATTAATAAAGATTCCAGTATCATTGATCTTCATTACTAGACCAAGAGAGTTAGGTGTTTCCATTTTTATATACAATTTCTTTGCTCGATAAGATCTAACGCTTTGATCGAGCCGAATCGGAATGCTGTATTGAATTTGCATCGGGCAGTCGGGGAAGGTTAAAGCGAGATACCAGTTAATTGAAAAATTACAACCCCTGATACTATCATAACGTTGAAGGACCTTTAGGCGTATTATAGCAAATCTTCTGTCTGAACAAGATTTGTAATGCAAATTAACGCCGCCGGTTTTGAGTAATTACACCCCTCGTTCATCGTTTGAAACTATTGGACTGAACCAAATTATGTAGATTACAATGCGGGTTCTGACAAACTGTAAAATTTTCCACTATTGATACAATTATTGATAATTCTTGTGTCTGTCACTAGATCATTGTAAATTTACAATAAGCGTGTCACACGCGCAAAAACATGTACATAATGAAAGTAGTGATCTTAGAGACACAAATGACAGTTTTTTCCCATGTTCTACGAGCAGCATAAACAGGAGAAAGAGGAAGGATGGGACATTGTCTTTGCGACGGCAACAACAGACCTAATGATCCCAAAAGTGGATCACACAGACAAATAGGGTCGCCAGGAGCCTAGAGTACCCACGCAACGCATCTAACCTAACCTCTAGCTCCAAACATTTTCTACACCCCAGACGAGCGGCGCAGAAATGCCTTCCAGATTTAAGAATATCTGGGAAAGAGGATTCCAGATTCTTGTGATCACTGTAAAAAAAAATAATTTAGATCGAGGGAGGAAATACTGGTAAGGCGACACCTCCAATTTTTTAATTAGATCGTCAGTTCATACTCTGAAGTACCAGCTGGTTCAGATTAGCGACAGATTAAGAAAGAAAAGCGCAAATCTTTACTTGGGAAATAATCTCAAACGATGATACTCATAACGACTCATATGTGACTCATACTATGTCTTTACTCACTTCAAAGTCTACAGGGTGGCAAAAGACCATGTCTTACCTTTACCTTAGTAGGGCCCACACCTGTAGTCTGGAATCGCAATTCCTGAAATAAAGACGAATGAACACAACGAATGACGGTCGCAACTCAGTCCAAACGTAGTGTCATAACGCAAAACGCAAATAATATATATTAACATAAATCACATGCTGGAGTCACTTCATATTTTAACGCAGAAATAACCAAAAATTCAATATATAGTTCCTTTCCCAAGTTATCACTTCTCAGCTGGCGAAAGAATCCTACCACTAGTCTACAGATTTATGAACCGATCTAATCTAATTAAAAATCACATTACTTAAAACAATAAGTTTACCGAAACACAGAAATAATATAGTATCAATCGCTGTCAACTTCACGTAACAATTCATAGCTAATTTCCAAATAGATATTAAGTTAAACATTAAATAACTCACTGCACATTTTAAATATTACCAAACACTGTAAGAGGATTATGAACTAATGCCTTATATCGTACGTGGTTAACTGAGAGGTTTCTACACTACGTTCACTGAACATAAACTCAAGATTGTTTTCGAAGAAATATAAAATTTCATAATTTCAATTTATTGCTTTAAATGTACATATTTCACGCTTTCGGCTATGATAATTTTATCAAAATCTAAACAGAATTACTGTTGCATTGTAAAACAAACAAATTTAAATCGCTGGTATACATGAATTAAGCCGAACTAAAAGTTATGTAGTCATACGTAAATGTCCATAATTTCTGTAATTATTAACAAATTTCGTTGATGTTTTCACAAATTATTTCCGAAATATTGTTGTACAATTTGGAAAAGTTTGAGTACAGTATTACTTACACGAAAGAAGTTCTAGTCCAAAATGTATGATAATTAAAGAATCACTTTAACCTTAATATTTTTGTGACGTCATTACAGACGATTACTACGTTATATAAAAGACGTTCTGAATAAATTTTGAAAATACAAAATATTGTTATAAAATATGATTTTTCATTGGAAAATAGTGGCTGGAGTTGAAACCAAAAGTTATCGAACCATGTTGAATAAATTATAATTTACTATTAGCATCAAAGCGGTACGCAAAAATAATCGAGCAAACATGTTGCTAATTTGATCAAGTATGGAAAATATGCGGTAGCTGTCAAACATGGCTAACCGGAAATTTCAAATAGATATGGAAAAACGGGAGACAAAAAATTGGCATTTGATTATTAAAACCTAACGGACCGATATTTATAATGCAAAAATTCGGTCAATAGCGGCCCCATACTAAAATTTAAAACATATTATGCATACTGATAAATAATCTTAAAACAAAATATATAATTTAACACGGTGAAAATTTCAAAATGATGACAAAAAAGTCCTGATAGCACTTGTATCGGTTTTTATTCTTCTTAATACAATATATTATATTCTCCGGTATAGACAAAATCAAAAATTATATTAAATTTAGTTTTTACATCTACCTTTCGTAAACAAAGCTTAAAAAGTACAGGTGATAAAAAGCCCATGCATCTGGTCGCTTCGGTTTAAAAATTAAAACTAAACTAACATGGCGTGGGAGAGCAGTTCTCCCAGCAAACGAAAAAAAGGCTGATTCACACCAATCAGCAAAAAACAAGTCACGAAGCATTGACTAGGGCCAATCAAAAACAAGCGTTAGATCTAAGTCATTGCTGCGTGACTAACAAGAACCTGGATAAATAACAATAAAAATCCAAAAAAAAATCCAAGCGAAAAACGCTCAAAGAGTCTAAAACCAACCAAAAAAAATGAGCTAAAAAAAACACACTGAAAAAAAACAAAACAAAAACTAAAAAAAATAAAAGGGAAAAAAAATAAAAATAAAAATGGAACAGCAACTAGGCTGTTACATCTTCACGTATATGCAGCAGAAACCACATTTATGTAAGATAATTTGGGCATTGTATTAGAGCAGTGTTTCCCTACCTTTTGCAAGCTACGGACCCCTTGATTTCTGACTAGTTTATTTGCGGACCCCTGTTCCATCAACCAAAGAAAAACATCAATAGATCTTGTTACGGTATCAATAGAGCTTTAAACAAAAGACGTAGAATTAAAATATATGGAAGTACAACTGAATATAATTTGCTAACAATATTGAAAGTTGCGAATTAATAATAGTAATAATAACACGTAACGATTTTGTTAACTTTGTCTTTGAAAGTGGTGGTTGCTGTTGTTTAGTGACCGTCAACTTTCCTATATCTGGCTCCAAAATAGAGATTTTCAGGCGCAGATCTGGTTCTATTTCAAGTATGTTTATTTTTCATATAAACAAGTGCAGGAAATGCTGGTCCGCACAAATAAGTAGTCGCGAAAGGCATATGATGTGAAATTGCCTTTTTGGAAATATCAGGATACAAAGACCGAGCACGTAACCAAAAGTTCACCAATCGAAAAATTGGAAAACGTCATCTTCAAGGAGGAATCACAGGACAACTCAATAAGCTGGTCTTCTTCATTTGGTGACAGCTTATTTTCATGGTTTAGAAACTGGTTCTTCATGGAATTGCTTTCTTGTTGGGAACCGAAAAGTAACTCTCAGCTGGGAACCCAAAGAAAGCAAATGCACTTCACCCTCTCACGATGTTCATTTTGAAGTTCTGTTTCACTTGTCGGCAGAAAGTCGTTCAACGTGGGAAAAGAATCATATTCCTTGTTGTCGATTCCGTGAGGCCAAACTTTTATTTTTTTAATTGTGGCCTTAATTTTATCGTGCACTAAAATACAGTGATACTGAAGCCTTGCAGACTTGAATTTATTGAGTTCAGAAATAATAATAATAATAATAATAATAAAATCTGACAAATAAGGAAGCATCGAAAGTTAAGGAAAGTCATTTAGCATCAGTTCTACAATCAAACGCTAAACTTCGAGTCAGCGCTAAGTTGAGGCCAAGTCTGATTTTGGCCAATGAGACTACGCAAAATGAGAGTTGGCCTCAACTTAGCGCTGACTAGAAGTTTAGCGGTCGATTGTAAAACTGACCCTTAACCAATCCTTTAGTTTTGGTTCCAACTTCGAATTAATCGGAAAAAGTCCCGCGTCAACACGCAGCTCGAATAAGCGAGTCAGAACTCTTCCTTGAGATAACCAGCGTACCTGAGAATGTAAGGTAAATGTTCGTGGTTACTTCCCATCTCGTTACACAATGCAGCGAAAATTGTGGAGTTTAAGAGGACGAGCCTTGATAAAGTATACAATTTTAACGAATTCATCTAAAACATCTTTCATCTTGGACGATATTCTATGTACAGCCAATGCTTTACGATGGATGCTGCAGTGCGTCCAGAACGCAACAGCCTGGACACGCACAAAAAGTCCTTTTTGTTTACCTGCCATTGTCCGGGCACCATCTCTACTAATCTGAGCACATTTAGCCAATTCTAGTTTATTGTAAAAGATAAAATTATTAAGAATGTTAAACAAACCTCTGCAGTTGTATATAATGGCAGTGTTTCACAAAATAAAAAATCCTCACGAACCTTGTTGTTGTGTTTATATCGAACAAAAGCTACCAAATTTGCATTTCTCGAAATATCAGTACTTTCACACAATTGTAATAAAAAATACTCATTGGAACTCAGGTGTTGTATCGATGTGTCCTTTACGTTCTCAGCCATTTCGTTGATTCTCCGTCATAGTGTTGTTCGAGAGACACACTGATGAATGTTCTTTCGATTGCATTTCGCCAAGCAAATTACGAGTGATTGGTTTCCTTGCCGGAAAAGTTAAGTCTTTACCAATTGTATGAGACTGTTTCTTTTTCGCGATCAATACAGATACTTCGTATGAAGCTAAGCCTTTTCATTATTTGAGCCTGACACAATATCTCTAACTACTTTTTGTAATTAGGTAAGCTCATCTAGTTTATTTTTTAAATAATCAATAGGTCTATTCACCAAAGCACTGTGCTTTGTTTCAACACGTTCTCGTAATTTCGAAGCTTTTCATGACCTAATTCGATAGCACATCACCACAAATAACACACTGTGGTTTCTGATCGCCATCTCGTTCAGTAACTGAAAATACTCGTTCGGGAAATATTTACGCACTTTCTTGGGCACCACATTATTATTTTGCTACATGCCTTACTGTCATGTTCTTTAGCTTCACTGAACGTTGGCAACGCATGTTTTGCTGGGACCGATTTAAGCCAAAGATCTATTTTTCAAACAGGCTGACGCAGAAATCTGATGTTAGCTGTTCCATTTCTTTTTAGTTCAAGCGTTTAGTGAAATCGAACTTCAGGATATATGGTAATCATATCAGACATTAAATATTGTAGTTCATTCTCTTCGTTTATTGCATTGGTTCCGGTTTGCTGAGTTCACTTTTAACTTGTCTTTCTTGGTAAACAATATCGTGTTTTCAAGTTATTTTATAAAAGGGACTCTGGATAATATGATAAATATCGGAAAGTAAATTCTTGTTACACGTCAAAGTACTGCGCCTCCCTCACATGCTTGTCGCGGACCTCAAGGGGTCTGCGGACTCCAGGTTTGGAAACACTGTATTAGAGGATACGCAGGCTACGAATTTCTTCCATAATGCTCCGAGGTCAATAGAAGGAAAGCAAAAACAAATAATTATTGTAAAGTGCTATTTACAATAAGATCGTAATACACACTGGGATGTCATTGTATTTTCACGGGCATTACGACATTCCAGGAGTGAATGAAAAGTTTGAAATGTCATGAAAGAAAAGTAATCACATTTGTTAGTGCAAACTTTATTCCGTAGATCTATGAAGAAAAGCTTCAAACTGTTTTGTCAGATAATAAGGCGTGGCATGCAAATGAGCAGATGGCCGCGTCAATCAAATCCGTTCAGGTCGTCTACTAAAACGAAAGCGAAACTTTGATCACGAAACTTAGGAGTCACGCTAACAGGTGGTGATAAGTTCAACAATACTAATTTTGAGATTCTAAGGGAGGAAATCATGGTAATGAAATGAAAGAGAACAAACGGAGGTTCAAACAGAAGGTTGATGTTTGTTTAGATATAAAAGGCAGCGAGAGTGAAAACAAGGGAGAAGGAGATCTCTAACATGCTCATCCATCATCACGCATTTCAAATAATAACAAAACAAAGAAAAAAGTTTATTGTTTCAACGCCTTTCACAAGAAACGTTATCATACATCCGCTTCTCTTATCCAGGCGTGTTGACTTATCAAACTGATTTGGTAGACATTGAGTGTCTCTACCAGTACTCACAAACACCGTTAGGAGTGTTAATAAACACCATTGAAGGTGTTCCCTAACGCTTCTAGCGGTGCACTTTAACACTCCTAACGGTGTTTCTGAATACCGGTAGAGGTGTTTGTCAACACCAGAAACGGTGTTGGACACCCCGGATGGTGTTAACCAACACTAGAATTTGTGTTACCCAGCACTGGAATTGGGGTAGAGGTAGAGGTGTTCTATTACTCCTTTGGGGGTGGCAATAAACACCAATATTTTTTTGAGTGTATCTCACATTGCTGGATGATTTCCTTATGTCTGAGTTCAAGACATATTTCATCCATTGAAGTCATGAAAGGAGTTCTCTGCTACAAGAACGATCACCAGCCTAATGTTACGATTGATTTTTGTGGAAAATATTTTCATACGCAAAATGAGGAAGGAGAACTACAGTTAAGCTGTTTTAAATTAACTATCGTTGTTCAATGGATCGTTTGACTACCCCATATTTAGTTTCAGATCAAATTTATTCTTCCAGGAACACTATTCCGGTTTTATATTTCTTATTTGTTACCGCAATACCTTTCCGGCTCATTTTAAACTCTGTACAAGCACACTTACACAGTATACTGAATATTCAGTTTACTATTCCATGGTGCATTTTTAATTCTGAGAGTTGTTCAAGGGAACTGAAGTAGTATTCAGTATTTGTTGACCCTTTATACCATATTCTAACAATATCAAAACTAACGAGA
>JAGDQP010009109.1:0-13386 GCA_022664845.1 Lepisma saccharinum
AATATCTTTCCTTACTAGTAATAGTGAAAAATTTCTTGCAAAGTCTGTTGAATTGGTGTAAAACATAAAAATAATAAAAGTGAATATTATCAATATTAATCTACGTTTGAAAAAATATTACCGATGACCAGGATTTGAAGCAGAGACAAAATTAAATTTTGTTACAAACTCTACATGATAACCACTCAGCCAGCCTATTAAACAGTAGTTTTTTCATCATTTTACTTGCTTTTACGGGAAGACTATGAGATGATATGACATTCCGTGCTTAATTAAGAATTATTGTTATTTTAAAATCTTCTTTTAGCTTGTAATTCCATATTTATTTATGAACACAATTACAATTTCCATCCTAATTCATCTGCACTGCGTTTTAGCGCCGGATTATGTTTAAATTTCGAACTACAGGGAACTTCCCTCTACCGCGAGAAATTTCCCTCTGCAAGGGAAATTGCTGCGAAATAGGGAAATATTCTCTAAAGACAAGTGTCAATACTTTTGTCCATAGCTGTACCAGAAATACAGTGGCATGGAAACGGTTCCAGAGATTTTTTAAGAATTAAACCAATTGGACTTGACCAAAATAGAAACCGAGGAATTCATTTTGTATGTTATATATAAAATAGTGATGAATGCCAGTACACATTGAATGAATTAAAAGATATTATTACACTAGTATCTGGTCAAGAGGATGGCTGTCATATACAAACAAACATCTTTAATAACATTTTAAGGATCGGATAATTGTTTCAAACGTTTCTGGAAGGAAAAATGTACCTTCCTTATCGGAGACGGCTCATAAAATCATGTATCAGTGATATAACAACAGGAAAACCTACCCTACTACTGGACGGTTAAGCATAGTATTAGATGCAGCCAACATCATATGAGAAGAGAGACAAAGGATGAGGGCTTATAACTGAAGCATATACCCAGATTTCATTGGTAGCAAGTCTGACGGGCAAAACCTCATTGTAGGTCTTTATAGAGTGTGTAACGACAAAGAAGAATGCTTCTGAATCACAGTAAGTTAACACGAAGTGCAATGTGATAAACCATGCTATAATAGCAAGTACTTAGATTATTTCTGTCACCCATGCAAACAAGTCTAATATTAACCCTTCACCGATTATATGGATTAAAATATCTATTCAATCTATTACCGTCCATTGGAATCTGCGCATCATACCATGAAACTTATGGTTACATGACCTCTCTCATCAACGCAGTACTATCAAATATTAATAATGAAAGGTTTCATTAGTATGTGTTTGACAACACAGATGTAAATATCCGCACGCTGCATAATTTAAATACGTTCCACGATATGGAAGGGATCAAATGTGTTACACCTAGTACCAGCATTAACACTCAGGTAAGGGTTCAACGAATTCAGAGTGGTTCTTTCAATCTTGAAGGTAACTGTCTGTGTTAGTACCCAAAGAAAAGTGGTGGAAGTGGACTTAATAACGTGCTTGATGATTTCAATGAACTCAAAACGTGTCGGTACCCTCAAGATGCAACTCACTACATATATATTTACCCCTTTAATTTGATGCAGTTTGTAGGATTAAACAAGCAATATGGATGGAATTGCTTCATGAACAATCTTATTAGTAACTATGAAAAGAGTGAATCGATGTGCATAATACCAGTATAATTTATAAATGTGCATCCTAGTACTATTTACACGCCATTGTGATTGACAGCAGATCAACGTAGAAAACTCAGCTCATCATCACATTTGATCCACCTATGTTGAACTGAATTGGATTGAATTATGACCTTCAGGCATCTATGGCTTCGACCGGAATAGGGTAAGAGAAAGGATGAACTGTGAACCCGAATAGTTCTTTCTCCTTCCAACTTTTCATGCAGTCCATTGTTTCATTTCACACTAACCTCAATAATGTCGTAATTCTCTTTCTACTATTACAGTTTCTCTTTCAACTTATATCCCACTTAGAGCACACAATAAATCAAAATCAACCATTCTTCTTTTATTGTATTTCTAATAAATAAGTAATTTGTTAAGTTTAATGCATTTATTCCGCTAAGCAAATTTTCACAAGATACTGACAGTTTGTTTACAACGGTAATTCATTACCACACTCTGTTAGAAGATAATAAATATAACCTACAGCATTCAATTGACAATACATCATCATCAAAGGTAAGCTATAATAAAAATTAAAATTTCCAACTACATTTAAATTAAAACTAATAGAAATATGACTAACCTTATAGTAATAAATTCTCTGAGGTTTTATTTGCTTTTCGTGAACAAAGAAATAGTTTAAAATTCACGTACCTTCTTTTATTTCACTATCCATATAACAATTTCGACCTGAGTCGAAAGTTAATCAAGCTTACTTTGACAAGTGCAATGACTTGATGCAGGTTTAGCAATTTAAGCCAAAGGGTTAAATCAATGTCCCATTAAGCACTCTACTTTACAAAAATCAAGGTTGAAGTATCCTTGCCAACACAAGAAAGAAAAGAAAAAATACTTCCTCAAAAAAAAAAAAACGTTGCTCTGGATAAGAATCGAACCGAGGGCCATTGGCACACCAATCCGATGCTGTAGTAATTAAACCATGGAATCACACGCTCGAGTTCGAATTGGAAGCATTGTTTACACTTAGTTCATCAGATCACAAGTAATCAGATCGCACGCACCTCTAGTAATTGGCGAAGATTAGACAACGTCGAAATAAGGATGGCACGTGATGGAACTTCAGTGCACTGAGACGACAATGAAAGCGCAACGAAAAAAAAAAAAATAAAGTTTGACAAGATTCCTCGCATAGTTGCTGATTCCAACAAGCTTGAATTAGCTTCGTTATAACACCCAAGCCACTTGTTGGGTAGATTTCGAAGAAAAATATACCTACTGAGATCGGTACGATATCTAAGTGTATACAGGATGGTAAGGTTACGGACCGACAAACTTCGGGAGGTGAAAGTTCAGTGAAAAATAAAGAAAAAAAGTCGAGGGAACGGGGGGAAAATTCCGAGGCGTTACGGAGCTACAGCCTGCCGAAAGCGTGGGAAAATGAACTTCAGAGCGGATTAATGCGAAGACGAAAAATCGGAGAGTAGGCGGTTGAGAGTAAATTAGAGGATGTCACACCCGGGCTATCCAAAAATGCATATTGGAAAATAGTACAAGCAGGGCGCAAGGGATTCCCCAAAGGAAGTAGGGGATTCCAGAAAGTCTTCCAAGTAAAGATAGGTCGAAAGGGCCAGAAATGGGATGAGTTGCTGACAGGTAACAATAATTCATTACTGGCCCATCGATATCTCAACGATAATTAATGTTATGACCATTTTTATAAAATAATGCGTGGTTGCATATCAGACAGGGGTGATAATTAAAGAAAGTCAACGAGCGTTTGGCTTATTTATTAACAATGAGAGAGACTAGGAATATCCAGTCGGATGGTGGTGAGTATGCATCTCAACAGCTGCAGTGTAGTAAAAAAGACGTCCTCGTTGGTCGAGTGGTCAGTGCTGTCAGGCGTCCGTGATGTCACAGCAGTCCTGCAGAAGCCCGCCTGGAAAAGAATCAGGTGTATGATTAAAGCGTAAGAGTATTAGTTAATGAAGAGGCACGTTCCGCTGGTTAGTAGAAAGAACGCAATGTAATACAGCAGCTAAAGAAGGATGACATGGAAGAGAGAAAATAAACACGCGTGTGTACTAGAAATCATGTGTAAACCGATGCAAGGCAAAACGTAGAAAGTTTTGCATACGATGTCACAAGCTTAAATAGTTCAATCTGTCTATTCTACACAAGCAAACAAAATGCGTGGAAGAGAATGATGAATCCGCGCTGAGTAGGAACGTACGAACATGTACCTATTGCAATGCAAAATGTACCTATAGTAGAATACTCGAAAAAAGGTATTTGTACATTCTAGCAACTGTGATTTGGAACTCGACTATGGGACATTGGATGTTTTGCGTGCTAGTTTGTACGAACGCTGTATTGTGTATTCTCCAGTGTATGAGTATTGACGCTCGTTAGCCAGTGTCACGTACTAGTGGTATTTTGGTCAAGGGGGCGGATTCGATTCCGATTGCGACTCTGCCCGTTGCACGAGTGTGAACCGAGAGGGTCAGATTATAGTTGAAAATGCAGAATTTGTCATTAGGACGTTATTTTTATGTGATGGAGTGTCAATGCCAAATCATCGTCTCGTCACCTAGCCCGTAATTAAAGACTGTGGTCGCTACCCTCCTCACCCCAATACAATATGTGGTCAAGTTGACTCCGAACGACTGTTTCAGGAGACCCGGACGGAAGTTGAACTCGTGACCGGGACACGAAGCACGCACGCTAACCTCTCGGTCAGTCCGCGTCATTGTGATCGTTAATGCATTCCAACGCCCCTAACTCCTTTTTGTATGATATTGCCAAGTGTTTCTTCCAACAACATGCTGAGCTACACATTGCTACATAAACTCACTACATTCTCCCATTGCTGCGGACGGCAATAGCCACAACTGCAGCTACAAAGTTACTCCTGGACGTTTACGACGCAGCTAGAATTCGTCATGCCCGTTAACACATTTTTTCTTGTGTAGAATAGACAGATTGAACTATTTAAGCTTGTGACATCGTACGGAAAACTTGCTACTTTTGCTTTGCATCGGTTGACACCTGATGTCTCGTACACACGCGTGTTTGTTTTCCCTCTTCCATGTCATCCTTCTTTAGCTGCTGTATTACATTGCGTTCTTTCTACTAACCAGCCGAACGTGCCTCTTCATTAACTAATACCCTCTGTCCATCCTTTGCATGCTGTTACGCTTTAATCATATACCTGATTCTTTTCCAGGCGGGCTTCTGCAGGACTGCTGTGACATCACGGACGCCTGACAGCACTGACCACTCGACCAACGAGGACGTCTTTTTTACTACACTGCAGCTGTTAAGATGCGTACTCACCACCATCCGACTGGATACTCCTAGTCTCTCTCGTTGTTAATAAATAAGCCAAACGCTCGTTGACTGTCTTTAATAATTACCCCTGTCTGATATGCAACCACGCATTATTTTATAAAAATGGTCATAACATTAATTATCGTTGAGATATCGATGGGCCAGTAATGAATTATTGTTAAATGTCAGCAACTCATCCCATTTCTGGCCCTTTCGACCTATCTTTACTTGGAAGACTTTCTGGAATCCCCTACTTCCTTTGGGGAATCCCTTGCGCCCTGCTTGTACTATTTTCCAATATGCATTTTTGGATAGCCCGGGTGTGACTTCCTCTAATTTACTCTCAACCGCCTACTCTCCGATTTTTCGTCTTCGCATTAATCCGCTCTGAAGTTCATTTTCCCACGCTTTCGGCAGGCTGTAGCTCCGTAACGCCTCGGAATTTCTCCCTCGTTCCCTCGACTTTTTTCTATATTTTTCACTGTACTATCACCTCCCGAAGTTTGTCGGTCCGTAACCTTACCACCCTGTATACATATATTTATATATTAACACGCTAGCGGCCATAATTTTGAAGATATTTGAACCAAATTTTTATATGTTGATTCTAGGCTTAATAGCTCGGTTAAGTTCGTTAATGAGCAAAATCGGTCGCTATCTTGGATCCAAAATGGCCGCCGAACCCATTGTTGTATAGAATACACAGCCTAAACCGCTGGGGCTATTGAAATCAAATTTGGCATAAAGGTAAAACATCACTGTTTGATTACGAAAATGTTACCCTATGAATTCAAGGACCTTGGATTACCCTTGGACCTTGTTACCCTTGGATCCAAAATGACGAAAGCAAGAAAACTATTTTCCATATCGTTTGAGCTAGAGATACGAAATTTGGCATAAAGGTGTATTGTCACTAGTAGTTCAAGAAAATATTACGAAATGTTGAAAAAGTCGCTATCTTGGATTCAAAATGACCACCGAACCCATTGTTGTATAGAATACAAAGCCTAAACGGCTGCAGCTAGAAATAGCAAATTTTGTAACATGGTGCATTATCACTTGTATGTTACTAAAATATTACATGATGTATCCAAAGACGCCATCTTGGATTCAGAATAGTGGACCTAAAAAAACATTTTCGAAACCGTTTCAACTAGAGAACGAAATTTGGCATAAAGGTGCATTATGACGAGTAGTTTAGGGAAATATTACAACATTTTGGAATAGTCGCCATCTTGGATCCAAAATGGCCGCCCAAAATCCCATTTTGCACATCATTTGAGCTGGATAAATGAAATTTTACTTGAATATGTACCATCACAAATAGGTCACGACAATATAAAAAAAATTTCAAAAAGTCGTCAACTTGGATCCAAAATGGTCGCCACAAAAACTTAATTTCCAAACCATTGAAGGTAGAGTAACGAAATTTTCTTTGAAGGTGTATGACCAAGAGAAGGTTACAATAAATGGAGCAAACCTCCGTGGGAGGGTGCTGATGGACACCATGGTGGTGTAGTGCTACAGGGAGATTTTGGTTAAGATAAAGGAGGCACATCCTCTCAAAAAAAACACTGAAGTTGGGAGGCGAACCCCTTACGGGGGTCTGGGGGTCAGCGCTCCCAGCGAAGCAAAGCGAGTATATATATATATATATATATATATATATATATATATATATAAGTCTTGTGGGGTATCGTTGGACAGCTCTTGATGAATAATCAAAAAACCAATAAATTGCTTCTCGATAGCGCTCGTATAAGGCGAGATTTGAATTTTGAAAATAAAAAAACTTCGAGACCTACCTTAGCCTGCAGTCCTACCGAAAGGGACTTTTTTTCCCCACAAGTTTATTTCATACTTGTTTATTAAGTTCAACATACTATCAAGCTTAACAAGCTCGACGCAAGTGACGGACAACCTTGTTGCAAGCTGGCATGCTATCTTGGTACGTAATATATCACATGAAAAGTCCGTCAAAATACACTACCAATTCATCACTTATTTTACTTGCCACTACACAGCCAAGATAAATTGACATAATCGTCAACAGCTCACAACTGCCTAATGTGGATAGGGCACACACAGAAGGAAAAGCATTGTTCGCGCGCTGTTGCGCGTCCTTACTACCTCAATAGCTAATCAATAGCTAACACAGTAATTGTTCAACCATATTGATATATATCATTTTAAAGCTTTTGACACATGCAACAACTTTTATTTCGAACAGGTTTTTGATATTGTGAGTTTAAAACAAGCTACACCGTAAAAAGTGTAAACATTGAAAGCAAAATATCAATGTTTTGCGCTTTGGATCTAAATTACGGCAAAACTACTAGCAATAGCGCAACACGCATGATAACCATTTATGTAGCCTGTCATCTAGGAATTATAACAAAAAAGAATCATATCGCTATGTCTCTTTGTTACGGAGATAAAATGCAATTTCTGGAAGTCTGTAAATTTGTTGTTCGGGGGAAGCACAAGGGGAAGAGGGGGGACTTTTGAGAAAATGTACCTCTAGTAATGATGTAACAACTGGCCGAAATTCAGCTTTCTCCTAATTATTCCCGACATTTGCCCTTTTTTTCCTTTATTTCCTGGGATAAATACACCCTAGCTTTCTGAAGCAATCGGTTATTAATACACATCTTAGCAATTATTAAATAATAAATATGAACATATATTTTTATATGTCTTAAGAAAAAAGAAGTAAAAGTGTTGTCCCGGGCGACATTCCGACCCGAGACCTTCCACTCAAGAAGTTGACGTCTAGACCAGTCATCCACGAAGGCAACCTAGCAAACGGCTCTTTCGAACTTGTATTTACAATGCACGTGTTACGTAAGAAGCCTAGTCACGTGTCTTATTTCCAATCTCTGTGCTCAACTGATGGCGTTGTCCGGGTTATTTTGCACCGTTGAGAAAGTACTTTTTATTAATTTTCTTCGGGTTATTGCGGTGTTCATACTTTTTCTCAAACTAATATTGTGTGGCTCAAATCATAAACACAACTCAAATCATTGTGTCCTTCAACCAGCCAAACCAAGTCCGGTGCAGGTTACTATTTATTTTAGGATAAAGAAGTCTGTAATAACAAAATATTAACATATTTTTAAAATATATACATACAGAAATATGTAAAAGTAATAATGCAGTGTGGTATTGTCACTCGACTTACGTCACTATGCGAAATTTCATCATTGTATGACATCGGGAAATTATTTAAATTAACGTCGCAAGTTTTGAGGACACCATGAACCACTGTGAGCTAAAGAAACAAATGTAGAACGCCTTAAAACCAACAACAATGCTGTTTTTTTTATTTTTCTGGTTATGTTCTACCACTTTAGAACATCCGAACAATTCATGGATATAGAACCAATAAAAATAAATAACATATATTTTTTTCGAGCCAATTGTGATCGGTTTTTTTTTTCTTTTTAAATTAAATAAATTTTTGAATTTTCTAACCTCTCTCAAAATTTTAATTTTGCGCCAACAAATCTGCAAAAGTTACCATCTTGCACAGCTTGAAAAACATTCATTTTTTTTTTTTTTTTTTAGAAAAAAAAAGGTCATCATAGGTGCAAACCCTACTGAGATATTGCTAAAAAAAAAACTTTAATTTATTTTGAGGTTAGGTTAGCATCTTTTGAGCTGACATATTGTTACCGCCCATACAATTCATTTTTATCTTATCTTGAGCTGATATTTGGTGGAGAACTTTCATTTTTTATGGTGAATATGGTAGTTTTTTTTTACTTTTATTATTTTTATTTATCACGATTCCTTCCAGGTACTTTTCCATCTTACCCTGCTAGACCCTTTCCGAAATGGTGGGTGGAGTTTTTTTACTCTTGTAAACATGTACGGAAACTTGAATCTCTCAAAAACCAGAAAAGCTAGAGAGCTTAATCAAAAACCGTTGTGTAGCTCTTGAAGTATACTTCAAAAATATGGAATCGTCTTTTCGGAAAATCTCTTTAATCCAATAGTTAGGCTGAAAAATAAGTAACGAATTGTATAAAATTAACAAATTTTTGGAGTGAAGAGATTGAATAAAATTCTGCAAAATTTTGTAATATTTAGACCTACCGACCGAGTGTATGCACGCAAAAAAATCATGGCCCTAAATCACACTTCTTCTCTTGTACGGGTGACATGGCCCTATGCAAAAAATGCCGGATTTCGGGCTTAAATGTCTCAGATGGGTCTTCATGAAAAAGTCTGAAATTTGGTATCGAGGGAACTTTGCATGACATTTCTTTAAAAGTCGTTCTGATAACTTCAGGTATGTAGGAACCCATATACGAAAACTATTTTTTTTTTCTAAAATGCTGATGTAGCTATTTTCTAAAACTATCCAGGAATGAGCCAATTTTACTATCACTAACCTAAACCAATTTAATCTTCCTAATCAGAAATCACTAATGTATAAAATGGTCCACTTAGCGTGACTCAATCTGGTGGTGTTTTAATAAGACAAATCTTGGTAATATTTTTCTAGTTGTAAAAGTACCTCATCGTTAAAACCGTTGCTTTCTAAACCAAAGCCACATGTACATGGGTTCGAGCCCTGGTCAAGTTAAGTATTTTTCCTTGTAGTAAAATTAGATAATAGTAACTTCTCTTCATCAAATGAAAAAATATAAAATTTGCAACAGAGAGAGAGAGAGAGAGAGAGAGAGAGAGAGAGAGCTCAAAGCCTCACCACTTCTATATGAAAAAAACATTTCAGAGTATTTCTTCACTGAAGTACAGTTTCGTCTCTTAAAGTGACTCATCGTTCGTGGGAATCATAAGCTTTGGAGATATTAAATTTGTATGAACTTTTGAGATCGTGAATTTGCTATATGGCACCTTGATCGGACTTTGGATATAACAACATTTACTTAATTTGTATTTAACGTTAACATATAATATACCGACGTTCTGTCAACACCCACCATTTCATAAATAATAAATAACAACTGGCGTGACAGGCCGATAGTCCCTAAGCCTGCCCCAAGACAATCTGTCCGTGTTTGGTGGAACTGCATCTACCCGAGTGACGGCTGTGTGGTCAGCAATGCGCGCACCTAACCACGGACAGGCATATCAGGGGCTTTCTAGACCGAGTGTGGCCGTCACGTCTTTATTCACGTGACTCCCCAGTTTGCCTCACGATGGGTGGACGCCGAAAAGTGGAACTCCATCCGAGAATAGCCCGGGACCCGGGACCACGCGGACATTAGTCCAACGCTCTAACCACTAGACTACGGATCCCCTACCCACCACTTCACTGATGTTATATTTTAAACATAATAATTACTTATGTCCTGAAATGCTTGTATGGATACATATAAAACTGATTATTATTATTGTACCTAATTATTTATGCTTTGAGGAATATATCATTACATAAAAATAAATTTTCCAGAACGAGATTCGAACCTACGATCTCACGATTAGAAGCCGCGCGCTCTACCACTGAGCTAATATGAACACATCTATCTACTTCTTTCTGATAGAACTACTACTGAAGAAACATTGTACTACTTGTATGAATGCGAGAACTAAATTTGCTGTCTTCATTTTCATTGCAAATGTGCTTTTACGTATGGAAACGTAGGTGACAAAACGATCACGTGCTCAGATGTATGGATGGTTTCGAAATACTGTATCATTACGTATTTGAATGAATGTTACTTTTTCCTACACTTAATAACATTTCAACATGTCTTATTGAAATTAAAACAAGGGGGAAAAAAAACCATCTGCACATTTTTTCACAATTGCGAAGTTTCATCCTTCTTTCCAGGGCTCGAACATGGCATCTTTGGTTTACTGTTTCCGAAGATACCCGAAGTTGGACTTAGAGAATTTTCAGCTCAAAACAGCCTAATCAATGCTTTGGAATAGGTTGTACATTCACTGCCTGTCTAAACGAATAAGATTCTTCTCTGCTACATTATAGTACCATTGTTTTATGACTGATACATATGTTCTAAAAGCACTATTAGTAACCATCAGAAATTCTGCAAATCATCTTAAAAATATTTTTCTGCAAACTGGTACCTTTTTCATTTCATAGTTTATAGTTTCTCTTGAACTGCCGTTCAGTACTTACATTATTTTTACTAATAAAGATTACTTTTTCACAGTTAAATACAATATTGTAACTAAATACTGGAGTAGTTTAATCTATAGGATTCATCCACATTGTACACATGTATTAGGATATGATTTACTCACGGTTTTGATATTCTTTCGATATTAATATGGTGATAGCGGCAACTACAAAATGTGATATTAAGGTGAAAGAAAATTACAATACGAAATACACAAATGTACTATTATATCATACTCATGGGAAAAGGAATTCAGACTACATACAAATTAGCAGATTATATAAACCCTGCGAACGGCCCTAGCGCCCTTTTTTCTTGGAATTCCATTGCAACAGATGTCCTCTGAACCCTGGATTTTTACACCTTACACGTGTTGACAAAGTTGTTGTATCCTCACTCCCCACCCTCGCTGGTGCCTATGTTGCCAAATTCCTCTTGTATTCCGCCCTTTAAATTGAAATTTTAGAAGTTGAAAACTTCTTGTACTGTTTGGTTATGCTATTGCTAGCTAGTACCAGTGTTGACTGTTACATCCATTTCTTCTGTACTGTTATCTTTTGAAGTATGTGTGTGTTTGTTATACGACGTGTTAAAATGTCAATTTTGAGATCATGGTTACAAGGTGAAAATCAAATACCAAGTATTTCCAGGCAGGAGCCGCCAAATCCAATACCGAGTGCTCCCGGGCAATTCCGGAAGTTGGAATTGGGACAGGATCGAAAACAAGAAATCGAACTGTTAAAATTGTGCATGACGTTAAACAGTTTTTTTTTAGTATGGTATGGATGGATGGATTTCGGAAACAGTATGGATTTCCGTACAGTAGTAGGACATTACAAAAACTGCTTTACAGAATGGGATTTTCATACAAAGTGATAAAAAGATATAAAAAGAAGGAATACTAGCTCCGAGTCACGAGAAGTCAATGCGTGGCGGTTTCGCAATTTGGAGAAAATTAAACATATCAGGATTTTTATTTAGATCAAACATGATAAGACACAAACACCTGTAAGATCAAGAATTGGTCGGATGATTCCGAAAATTGTACCGTTGCCACTTCCGACAAGAAAGATCAACGAATCGTTATTGTTCATTGTGGGGGAAGATCCGGTTTTATAAAAGATGTGCTGCATATAATTCATAAAAAGATGGCTTATGCACCTGCAGACTATCACGGGAGAATGAATTCCGAGATTTTTGAAAATTGGTTCGAACACTGTGTTTTACAACGCCTGGAAAGACCTAGTGTGATAGTGTATAATAACGCTCCGTACCAAAGTCGCGTGATTGACCAAAAACCGAATTCCTCTTGAACAAGTAAGCTATCGTGGAATACATGAAGAATCATAACATTCCTAGTGCCGTCTCCCTTTCCAATTGAACCCGTTCTTTTGGAAATCGTTGACCAACATGGATCTCGCGAAAAACAACAACATGCAATTGATGAAATGGCTACTTCTTATGAACACATATTGCTCCGATTACCCCCATATTATTGTATTCTAAATCCGATAGAAATAGTGTTGTCAGAAGTAAAACGAAAAGTAGCCTCTCAAAATCTTAAAGGACGTCCCATTAATGAACTAACTGAAATACTGCGGGTGACGTTTGATTCTGGGACTCCTGAGAAACGGCAAAATTACGTAAAACACTTTGAGGAGACCGAACATAGTTATAGGAACTTGCAGAACGTTTTCGATTATAGGAATACTGCACAACTGATCGTTGAAATTGGCAATTCATCTTCAGAAAGAGAAAACGAGACTTATGACACGGATACTAAATAAAGGGTAAGTCAATCCAGTTTCATTATAACCTACATAATATTACATTGCGAATGTATTTTTTATACGTAGATACATTTTCCTAGTTTTTAATCAATTTATCAAATAAAGAGATGACTTGTTTTTAATTATCAATTTTCCGTGGATCTCTTTTATTACTAATGTAAGGCGGAGAATTTATCCACAATATTTTTCCGGAAGTTTACGACTGATAACGAAATCTTTTCTTGTTGAAATTAAACATTCAATTTTCTACTTTTTCATGTATATTTTGAATATAATAAATAACAACAAGATGATTCTTCTGAAGCAGATACGTACTAGTGAATAGTCTAATCTACTAGTTATGAGAAAAATAACAAGCGAGTGATTCACAATTGTCTCCAAAGAGAAATGGTTCTTAACTCTTTCCTTGTAGGTATTGAAAGTAAGTAAGAACTTGTCATTCTTGTGTTATGCATCTTTTTCTTTTGCGTGCGTGCGTGTGCGTGTGTGTGTGTGTGTGTGTGTGTGTGTGTGTGTGTGTGTGTGTGTGTGTGTG
>JAGDQP010009109.1:13396-34494 GCA_022664845.1 Lepisma saccharinum
GTGTGTGTGTGTGTGTGTGTGTGTGTGTGTGTGTGTGTGTGTGTGTGCGCGCGCGCGGGAAATCGTACGTTCCATCGCAGAGGTCGACCATCCTGACTGGAGTTTACCAGGGTTTTTCCTGTCACATCAGGCAAATGCCGGGATGGCAACTTTAACATAGGTCCTGGCCGACACCTTCCCGCATCCTTTCCCCTCCCCTATCCCGGTCTGAGTACTCCTTATAGACCTTACTGTACAATCCCTGCAATACAATTTCTTTGTTGGTGAAAAATAATAGTGCTTTCTACTTCTTGCACATTTTTTTTTTTTTTTTCGAAAGAAATTTGGAGACGATAGAAGCATGGCAGGGCGCGTGGAAAAGTTGTAAAAGAGAGAGAGAAGGATCCGTGCAGAGCTCGTAGTGGTCGAAATATTAATCTAGTATATCACGTAGTGTAATCATAGGATGAACTATAGATACTCCCCCGAAGATGATCTATAGAAAAGATCACGTTACGTTAGTATATTTACATGTTGCGTAATATATGACTACTATTAGTGATTATATTCACAGCTATAGTATACTATAGCCAATATGTATTGGAATTTCATACATATCTCTTGACAATCACATGTCAGTACCTAAAATTACATTACTCGAGCGCATACGGTAGCAGCAGAAAGAAATGGGAAAGGTAACAGTTCATATCGTGAAGCATCCGTATTGGCGCGCCAGAAATAAGAAAATAAACAAATATCAGTTTTCGCTTGACAAAATTATGAATTCTTAAGAAGCGAAAGAAAGAAAAACTAACACATACTTTTCACTCTTTAATATTAAATAGATATATTTATTAAAATGATATAAGCAAGAGAAATAAAGAACAGAGAAACATACGCTTTCTTATGACACGACGAAGAAGAAACGACACTTCACATTAACATCACATTTTAGAAAAAACTATAAAATTAATCCCTGAATGAACCTAACGTGTGCGAAAGTAACAATAACACAGGACGAGAAAAATACAAAATACCTTAAATTTATTTGAGTTATTTCTAAAGAATCATACATACATAATACTCACTTTATAAGGCCACCATTCTTAATTTTGTGCGTATGTGCTGTAAATGCCCCAACAGTAACAATATCATAGAATCCACTTTTCCTAAGCGTATCATTTTGAACCCATACTCTTTGTAAATGAAGATTTACAGGAACAAATTCAAAATTTTTGTCACTCTTCTTCGCACTCGGTTTAAAAAATGCACCTGCAAAATTAAATTAAATAGCAATGTACAAATATCAGTAATAAGTTACTTCTTTAAATTATAAATCAAATTGACAGATACATAAACATGATTTGTGCGTGCAGCAAATATTAACAATTACATCCGAAGCTTGAAAATCTAGCAATAACATACCGTATTTACTCGAATCTAATGCGAACCCTATTTTAAAAGATATGAAATAAAAATAAAATAAAATAAAAATATTTACTGGCAATTATAATGCATAGCTGCAAAGCAGTGCAAAATTTACCGTAATTTTACCACATACAACAATGAGTTAAAGTTATGGATTTTAATGTTATTATTACCGGTATTACAATATACGGTAACATTACTCTTTGTGTGCCATCTCTTGACGAAGTCACGCTCACTTTGAAGTTAACATTAACAACAATCCCTACAAAAATAAGGTATTGGCAGTATACGGCGAGACACGAAAAGGTAAATCAAAATGCATTACGAAAGCACGCAAGCGAGGCACGACGAGCAGAATTTTCGAGTTTGCATACGAATCAAGTAAGCCGTCGATTCTAATGCGGACCCCGATTTTGGACACTAAACAACTAAAAATAATAATAATAATAAAAAAAAAACGCATTAGATTTAAAGTATGTATTATACAGCTACTGCATTTAAATAAGTTCTGTGTTGCAATTCTCTCTTACACTTTCTTCAAGTATTCTGTTTTATATTTTATCTGAAACATATATCTTTAAAAAAAAAACCTATAGTATTGTGAGGAAGACGCGATTATAAAAAGTGACTTATCTGTAAATAAAGGTGAGAAATATGACCTGCTTTCCAGTTTAGCAGTGTTTATATTATAACATGTAAAAAGTGTAATTCCATTTGCGTTCATTTTCGGTTTTTATAATGTTTCCTTTTCCCTTCGGATTCCTTTAGTTAGGTTCAGGAACTTATTAACGAAATTTAATATGCTACTTAACAATTGAAGCTTTATCTTTGACTCGCAGTGCCGAATTAGTGCAATGCTAGATACAATCATTCGGCAAAACTTTGTAAATCCATGACACATGTGGACACCTTTAATACAGTGTGTCGATAGGTTTAAGATGTAGTAATGGCACGTTTAGATCGTTTTACTCCTCTTCTGCTCTCATATCTACACTGTTGTATATTCTTACATTATAAAGAAGTTTTAAATGCAATTTTCTTAGCTTTCTAAAATGTCAAGAATGGGAATATAGATATTAGAAGAGCTATATGAGAGTCGCTACATTACATTACAATGCAATTATTTTCACTTTCATGTACAATCAAAAGAAATACTAATCTACAACTTCGTGCTGGCAACTTCTACATGCAAATACCAGCGTTTCCGGTTGTTAAAAACCTGACACGAAGCATCTTATGCAAGTTCTCCTAAGTACATCCTTTTATTGTACTTCTTAATATATATTCAATTACTAAGGAACAGATTTGTCTTCAAATAATGAAGATAAAAAATTATCAAAACTTGTATAGTTTGTCCCAAAGAAAATACAAGATGTTAGTTTTACTTGTAAAAAGTATTTTATTTTCACGTTGGTATTTACACAAAACGGTAAAAATTCATGATCAAATCATTTATTTTATTTTTTAACTAAAAAGAGCTACTCATTACGAAAAGAAATTGCCGGCCGGGTAGCCGTGCGGTCTAAGGCGTTAGGCCAACGACTCGAAGGTCTCGGGTTAGAATCCCGGCAGAGGCATGGATGTTTGTGGCTTTTAACTGGATGTAAATGGGTGAATCGTGACGGGTCGAAGTCAAAAGTTACTAGAATTGACATATAAAATCAAGTTTACCAATGTTTTACAAAAAAAAAAAAAAATAAAAAATAAACGCAAACACTTGTTGTAGAAACCTAATTCCAGCAGAATAGCCAGAACGTAGGATAACATCAACCATACAAAACTAACAATATTTAAAAAATAATAATAATAAATAAATAAAAATAAGTTACTCCAATTTGTTGCAGATGTAGGTCTTCCACTGGCGTGCGTGATCAAAAACCGTGAATACAGAACACAAGTAATTTCACTCCTTTAGTTGTTTCTCATTAGATACGACACATCTATTGTAAGGTATTAAGACTTACGTATTGATTCCTCAGTAACTTGCGTTGCAATGATTCTTAAAAAGTTTTAGTTCTTCTATTCTGTAACTGCGGATCCACTTAATTACTATGCAGGGTTTATATAGGGAGAGGGGATTCAATAGCGAAGCGACTGCGATTGCCGCTATATTTGTTTAAATACGAAGTGCGTCACCCAATGACAGCATGTATCCGGTCTGACTGGGCTTCCATCTACAAGCTCTTTAAAACTCGGTTGATTTTTAGCTAAATATGATTTAACGTAAAATAAGCTTAATGCAAAAGAAACAGTGTTCAAGAAAATTAATCAGCTGATGAATATCAATTGAATCGAATAAAATGATGTAATGGATATGTATAGGAGTGTCTACCCACAACAGATGTTTGAATTTTTTACCTGCATACGATTCAAGATTTTCTTTGGCTTGCGAGTAAAGATGGAGCAGATGCAAATGTCGATCAAGGAGCTCAACTTGGCGCGTGTGCCACGGTTCGTGCAATTCACCCATACCGGCAACTTCCTGCAATAATTCTTTTTCTTCCTGGATCCAAAGAGAACTGAAAGAATGCAAATATATGTTTTCCATCAAGGTTGAGCATCTGGCTAAATGTGTATACATACTCTATTAACTTATCCATAATATTACACAGAGATGAATTAAACTTCTAATTTGGCACAGGTCGGTCATACTCTAATCAATATTCTTTAATTATAGTAATTAAATAAAATACGCACTTCACTCTTTATTTTGGAGCCTTTTAGCGATATTTTGAAAAAAGAAAGGGACTAAAATTTAAAAAGAAAGTGACTTAATGGACCATGACAAAATGTATTAAAATTACGGAAGTTAAAATAGCAAATATGTCCTAAGGCATAAATAAAAAGTATTTTTTTCCCCAACAAACAAAAAACCTACCAAATACGCCAGTTGGGAGACTGCTTGATAAAGGAATATACAAAGAAAAAGATATTTAATTTAAATAATGTGTACTCTTGAGTTGAAAAGTATAAAAACTTTTTAAAATAATTTCTTAGTGGGGTATGACTATCTTTTTATTGCAGTCTCTCTCTTACATCACAACTTAAGATACAGAAAAAAAATGTTTCTAAGAAATGCTTTTACCATCGATGTCATGACACTGTCAAGCTTTTCAAAAGTTAATATGTAAAAGTGACGCAAAACGTCATTACAAATAATATCTAATTATTATTGACATTTCATGACAAACTAGGGAACCTTTTTCTTCTTCTTCTTTATCATGAGTAAGCTCTGATGAGTAAGCATGTTTTGTACACATTTTTGATACGAGAGAGATTTTCTCATTCATTATTTGTAACTATCAAGTCCAATATTCAAAACGTAGCATGCCACTTACTTCCAAATCTCTGTGAACATCTTACGACACGAGCTTTGCAAAATCATGGTGAGATCCATTTATTTTTTATCTGTACTGTTTTACATTTTATTTACCTTCACCCTCTCGAGGCAGCTCACCTGTTGAGTGAAAGGCCTAGAGGAAACAATATTGCACAAGTTGGAGATTTGGTGGATAAGTGGCATGTTACGTTATCAGGGCGTATATTAAAATTCCAAAATGAAATTTCGTGCCTTTTTCGTGACCGGACCATAACATTTCGTAATCTTAAGAACTAATAACAGTTCCTACATTCCTAAGCACTCACCTTTGTCTTACCTCTACTTTCAAAGGTTGTTCCTTGGAGCAATAAAAACTTGGGTGTCTTCTCACATCACTTTCACTATATTCACTGTGTAAAGTATTTTCTTCGATAACTAACTTACAGCAAACACACATAAATTCACTAACATTAAAATTACTGGTACATGTCTAATTCATTAAAACTAATACACACGAAACACATATACTGACAAATCCTTAGTAATCCTTTAAAGATGTCTCACTAACTGGAGACAGTAAAATAGTACTGACGGATTCTCCTTCTCTTTTACGTTGGTTAAAATTGCTTTATTCTATTTTGAATTTTTTCGATCTTCTTCTGAAGTGCTTTAACTTCCTCTTCGGTTTGTTGTAACAATATCCTTTTCTTTCCCTTCAACTTTTAAAGGTATTCTGCTTCCACTTAGATTTTGTTTTGTTTTTCTTCTTCCTCATCTCGTTCTTGCTTGAAAGCTTCCATTCGTTTCTCATTTCTCACAGTCATGATCATAGACTTTCTTTCAGAAACCTTCTGTAAACCTCCAATGGATAGTAGTAAAGCCACTTTTATAACACCCTAAACATCTTAAGAATATCCGACCATGACCTCTACGCTACTGCTGTCAAGTTGGCAACTAATGACGGTCACCATCCACGGAGCACTGGGACTCCAGTTGTCCAACACCCGGAGTTCTCAAACATTTAAGCAAACCATGCTATTTGTTTTACGGAGCTTCTTCCATTTAGTTTTCATATTGTACGAAGTGATTACTGCGTGTAGAAGGAAAACTATTTCGAATTTAATTTTAAAACCTTTAGGCAACTTTGGCTGTCGCATCGATGATAGTGGAAGAATTGGTGGAATGAAGGAAGTTCGAGGAAACGGGAGAATTCAGAGAAAACCCACGCACACGGTGTTTGTTCACCACAAAGTCCACATGGCATGAGCAGAGATCGATTCGAGGACCATACGCACAAGAGGTCAGCATTCTACCAATGAGCCACCGCGGCCCGAAACAAAACTATGTCTGAATATTTTCGTCCATGGTTACTGGGAGAGGGGAGTAGTCATGATGCTGATAGTGTTGACACTTTTTCTTCTGATAATAACAAGTGCATGTGAAAGAACACCACCCAAAACAAAGAAGAGAACGGTGAAAAGACGAAGAAGAAAAATGAGAAAACAAAAGGTGAAACTCGTGAGAAATGTGCGGTCTTTCATAAGTGATATTGTGCAGAGCGGGAAGTGTTTTTGAATAGAAACTTTACAAATTAACATCTATCGCAACAGATGTGAGCGAATGTACTGTGAAAAAGTATAGAGAATAACCGATGTTCAAAGTTATCAAACACTCATCAAAAAACACGTGCTAAACAAGGTACTTTCTTTCCATAAAATCGAGGATTTTCCATGTGATTTTTTACGTCGGGTGCATCTGACAAAAAGGGAGACCTAATGGTTATTGCGCGCATTGCGGTGATCGTTCAGAATTTGTAGGAAATTCCCATACAATTTACAAAATGATTGATGCTCCCGCAGAATATCATGGTAGTATGAACCCTGTTGTTTTCGAAGAATGGTTTGAAAATGCAGTTTTAAAGCGGCTGGAAGAACCATCGATGACAGTTTAGATAATGCACCGTATCATTCAAGAGTTATAGACCCGATCCCAACCATAGGGTAGACCAAACTGAAAATCCTTAATTATATGAGACTCATAGAATTCCAGTACCTGATCCAGTGCCAATAATACCAATCCTTTTACAAATAATACGGAGACAGGTTAATACATATGAGAAAAAATATGCCATTGACGAACAGGAGAATTCTTACGGCCACATAGTGTTACGGCTCCCAGCGTATCATTGTGTTTGAAATCCCACTGATATGGTGTGGTCTGAAATCAAGCTATCTGTAGCAAGGCAAAATTTAGTTGGTATGCCTGTTTCCGACATAGTTCCCACTTTAAGGGCTGTCATCGATAGAGTTACCCCTAAAAAATGGAATAATTACATACAACACTTGTAAGATATTGAAGACAATTACCAGATACTCCAACCTGATTTTGATGGGTCTATTCCACTTCATCATCCGATGATAGCTCAAGTTTAGATGACGATGATGATAGGAGCACCCAGTGGTACAAGTGAATTTCTTCTTCCTTTTTTTTAAATTAATGTACTTGTGTTTCATCTAATTCTTAAATGATATGCATTACATCAGCAAATTCATCGAACTCCAGTATATTGAAAACACGTGGGTGTGAAACATTGAAACCATCGTATTTTTTTAATAAGTCTGACAGTGGAAATGGGGTAGGTTGTGACAAGGGCTTACTGTCTGCGTACCATACCGACATTCGCCTGGTGAAACAGGCAAACCCTGGAAAAACTCAGTTAGTATGGCCATCAGGGCTTGGTTCTGCTTTCTTTCGCGTCGATCCGAATTCCTGACCTAATAACTAGATCACGGCAATGGGTGACAATGAAACAAATAAAACTGAATAATAAAATGCGCACGAGAAAAGTTGCAGTAGATAATGTGAACTGGAACTGTATCTATGGTATCTTCTAAATGGCAGAGATAATCAAAATGGTTATAGTTTAAAATTTGTTTAGAATTTAGTAATGTTTCTAACAAAACAAAACTTGATCCCACTTACTACTAAAGATTTTAAAGTAAACCCCCTTACATTAATACCAATTGTACGGAATCGTGTCTGGCGAGCGGCCGTAGCATAGGTGGTAGAGAGTTAGCTTCCACTTGGAAGAGCTTGTGTTCATGCGCAGCGCCAACCACGCTGACTAGAGTTTTCTTAGGAGTTATCCTCAATCAAACCAGGTTAATTCTTTAAACTAGGCCCTGACAGACTTACTTTCCACATCCTTCTCCCTTGTTTGTTAATTTATTTAAACTTTAATCTCCTATGTTATTTCTAATGGGACTTAGTTTCTAAGTTGTGGAAATATATCATGTATGCCGGCTTGTTTCCAAAATCTAACGCTTGAATTTTGTATACATATTTATGCACATATCTAGAGGTGGAGGGCGTAAACCTTAAGTGGAATACTTTCGGAGTTATACTGTTCCAATCATCATCATCACCAGTTTTCTATCCATTGCTGGATGATGGCCTCTCCCTTTTCTTTCAACATATCTCGGTCTGCTGCTATCCTGATCCATCTAGCTCCTGAAAAACGCTTCATTTCATCTACCCATCTTACATTTGAACGTCGTCTCTTTTCTCTAGGAATCCCATGTAGTACATTTGTAGTCCACCTTCCATCTGTTCGTCTAGCTATGTGACCGGCCCATCTCCACTTCAGCTTCTTCGCGGTCTTGATTATATCTTCTACGTTTGTTTGGGCGCGAATCCATTCATTTACCTTCCTGTCCCTCCTGATTATTTCTAGCATGCATCTCTCCATTGCTCGTTGTGTGACTCTTAACCTTTGAGTTGTTTGGGCATTCAATGTCCAAGTTTCACAGCCGTACATCATTACAGGTAAGATACACTGATTATAAACTTTACGCTTCCGACACATTGGTAGTTTGTTTTTGAAAATAAAGTGTAGTCTTCTAAACTAACTCCACGCTATTTTACCTCTTCAATTTATTTCATCCGTCAACTTCGCATTCGATGTTTTGAGCTGGCCCAGGTAAACATATTCATCAACCATGACTATTGTGCCATCAACCATGACCAGCACTAAATCAGGGAGTGGAATACTAAAATCTTGTAAATCTGCACCGAAGCCGCCAAAATGCAGCCTGCTTTCTGTTTGTTTATCTGTTGGTCGGACTTTAAGGCACAATACACGTTATAACTAGAGTGAGTTTATTTTTTAATGAGAAGCTCGTAGGTATGCGCTGTCTTAATAATATTTTAGGGCTGCGAGAGTGTCGGAATGGTACCAAGAAATTATTTCGTGATTTTGTGTAGGATTTGTTACTCGAAAGGAGTAGATCACTGCTGTCGAATGACTGATATCACAATATACCTTACCAAATTGGGCACAAGTGAAGCAGCAACCTTGGCCTCCTTATAGGTCTCGTCCCGACCTTCTCCCGCACTCGCATTTCCTATACTTCACCACAATATGAAGGTAAACTGGAGTAAAGGTTCCCTTGCTTCTCCGTGTGAGATGTGAGGAAATGGACTCTGCGTGTTGAGGCGATGTGGATAAGATGCGGAAAAACGACTTCATTTACGAACCTGTTGCTTATTATGGATTCTGGTAGCTTTTATTACAAATCTTATAGAACTTTTCTCTCTATCATACACCAAAGCGAAAACAACTATTTTTGCCTTCAAATACAAGGGATTATATTGAGAACATAAAAACTTCCTTAAAATTTGTATTAGTATTAAACTAGAATATTTTTGATATGACTATTTATTGTCAGTATTTCCAGTTAATCAATATATTTTTTATCGTTCAACAAGACACAATTATTACCAGGAAGAGCTATAATATAAAGAGCTCTATATTTTCTACTTAATATTTAGAAATTATGAAATTAACCATATAAGGGCAGAAACTTTTTTTTTACCCACCTTCCGCCTCTGTCTCTATACATTCTTTGCACAAAATGGGTTGTGCACTTTCAACGGCGTGCAGCACGAGCAGTTGTTCGCTCTTCCCATTTTGGGACAGGCAGTCACTAGAGATTCTCGGATTGGCGGCGTTCCGACAGTCCGAGAAGCTCCTTTGTTCCCTCACTTTTGACTTTGGGTGGTGCAGGACGCTTGCGAGGTCCGCGTCAGGTTTCCTTCCATGCGGTATCAGCTCCCTAACCTGTTTTCTATTGGTCAGCATCTGGTCTTCGCCGCGCCTGGCCTCAGTCGCCTCCGGATATAAATTTCCTTCTGTGATACTCTGTTTCTTTTTGGGTTATCTCCTGGAGGTCAATCGCCAGTACTGGTGTTCTCAGAACTTCAGCGATTTCCATATCCCCCAAGAGATCTTTGTTCGCCAACCAGGTTTTATGTTTCTTAAGCATTTTAGCATTACGTGTTCCGGGTTAGCGACCGACCCACAAGCGCAACACAAGTTACCCTCGACTATATTCATATCCTTTAGTTTCTGCCTCCATGTCCCGAGAGGAAGTGTAGCAATCCTTCCGTAATCTCCACGAGCTCCCGAACTCCGTCCTGCCAGCTACGTCCGGTATTATACTATTCTAGCTTTCGGGCATTCTTGCCATAGATACTGCCATGCATTGGTTAGTATTTCCTGCACATCCTGCTTGTTATCCACAGGAGCATGTAGTATCCTAGTGACTTTTTCGTTATTTTTCTTTTTGATACCATACATAGCACCTAGCTTTTTGACTTGTAGGTGCAATGGCAGGGTTGCAGTAGCCACCTGGAGTGCCTCCACCGGCGTTGTTCTGTATGCTCCTGTGAGTCTTATCAGAAGTTGCCTTTGAGCGCGGTTTATTGTTTGACTTGTCTAACATCGTCCATCCGGTGGCTCCAGATACTGGCGGCGTATCCGACTAAAGATCTTATGATGACGTCATGGTACAGCCTAACAATTTTGATCGGTATTCTTAGTTCTTTTGTAGCAATGTTTACTAGTTTATGCGCTACTTTGATTGCTTTGCTTGATATAAGTTCGGTGTGTTTTCTGAAGTTTAACCTTTCGTCAAGTGTTAGTCCTAAATATTTAAAAGTTTGTATTCTCTTAATTGTTTTATTATTGATTTTGACTATGGGTCCTCTGTTAAGATGAAGTTTTCCTTTAAATAGTACAAATTCTGTTTTCTCTGCTGAGACTGTCAATTTATTATTACTGCACCATGACTCCATTTCTCTTGTGACTACGTTAATTTCCTTTATATTTCCAATCTGCTGTTACCACCGCCAGGTCGTTCGCAAACCGTACCACCCGTTCTACCTCTTGCAGTTCATTAAGCATCTCCAGACATGGTTGGAAGATTAGGTCCCAGTAGATCGGCCCTAGAACCGACCCATGAAGACAGACATCCTCTTGTTGGTCTTTTGCCCACAACTCCATCGGCCGTACTCACTTCTATTCTTCTATTACAAAAATAGTTTTTAATCACTTTCCAATTTTTTGTGTGGATTTTTAATTTTTTATCTCTCTCATTAGAGCTGGCCACCACAGGGTTGTCGAACGCCCCCGCTATGTCAAAGAATATTCCTATAGTATATTTACACTCATCATCATTAAGTTGCTGATCTGTTACATAGCTCGTTAATGGCGTCTTCAGTAGATTTATTTTTCCTAAAACCAAACTGCAAGTTGCATTCATTAATATTTGTCCTTTTATTATTTATCTTCCCTGCGATTACTTTTTCGAATATTTTGCTAACGACGTTTAGCAGGCAGACAGGTTTATATGATTTAGGGTTTGTTCTATCCTTATCCTCACCTTTCCTTTCAAGAGTATAACCAGCTTTGCCTTCTTCCAAGAGTTGGGGAAAATTCCTTGTTCTAAGCATTTGCGAAAAAGACTTACGAAGTATGGCGTCCAGATATCTTTGTTTTCTTTATAGATTTCGTTCATTGTATCGTATGGGCCTGAGGCCTATCTATTTTTAAGACTTTGTATAGCTTGTTCAACGTCCCTGTTTGTAACGATGAGCTCTTAATTATTTTCTTCCTCTTGCTCGGGGTTGTAGGTCTTGGATGCTTCCCTCGTGAGTATATTCTGCTCATTATCCTCATTTTCTAAATAATCGGGAAACAATTTTGCGAAGAGTAACTCTGTGGTATCCTTCCAACTGGTGGTCTGCTGCCCACTATCGTTATTCAAGGTGTTTAGGGTGCCCTTCGTCTTTATTTCACTCATCACAATCTTGTATGGTGTTCCCCATGGGTCTAGACTAAGATTATCTTCTACGAATTTGTTCCAGGTTATTTGTGTGTGTGTGTGTTCGCGTAGCTCTTTCTCGAATTGTTGTTTGATTTCCCTATACTTCTTTAGCCTACTTTGCCTCAACTCGTGGTCTTTAGCCGCTCTGTAACTTCTAGCTGCTTTCGTTTTTTCTTACTTATCTAATCACGCTGTCCAATACGTTTTCTTCTTTTTAGTTCCACCTTTTTATTTGGGATGGCTTTCTTTGTGACCAGTTCTAGTCTCTCCGTCAAGTTATCAATATTACAGTTTCTGTCAATTTGTGGTAAGTTTAGTTTGTTATTAAATTTTTTCCAGTTTTTTTTTACATTATATTCAAATACTGTTTTGTCTTCTTGATCCTCTTCATGGCCATGTTGTTTTAGATTTATGTTAAATCCGATCGCGTTATGGGCACTCGTTGTTGCATCTTCCACGACTCTCCAATCGGTTAAGTCATTACACACGTTTCCCCCAGACATGGTTACATCGATATTTGACTCCGCCCCAGCCCTGCCCCTAAATGTCGGGGGTTGTCCTTCTCTACTGTGGATGTTTAAGTTAAACTGTTGGATCAGCTCTTCGAACATTTCCCCATTACCGTCAGATCCGGGGCAGTGCCACAGCGGGGACTTTGCATTTAGATCCCCAAAAATCAGTATATCCCTATTATTAAAAGCATTGAGAATATTTTCCAATCTCATTACGAACATCTCGGTCGGAAGAGAGAACTGACAGTAAATATTGACCACTAACAGCTTTCTCTTTTTATTGGTTATCTCTAGACACTGGACCCACCTGTCCGAGTATTGGGAATGCACTAGGGTTTTGATATTCTTATTGAATATCGGCGTTGCAACCATAGGATTTTCCTGATTCTCGGGATCCAAGATTTCCAGCTCTTCTTCTTCTTCCTGTACGTCCTTCCCTCCTCGGGTATAGTCTGCTTGTCCTCCCCGCTTTCACCCGAATTGTCGTTCGAATCCGCTGGCTGTTCCTCTTTTCCCACTGTTCTACCCTCGTTTCTGTTTTCCGCTATATTTTCCCTGTTTATTTGATTTTGTACTTCTGGATTTCTGATCTCATCCAAATTCCCTTTTATTGTCTCAAAGAGTAATTGATCATTTATTACCATCTCGAATCTGATGTTTTGGAATTTGTTTTCCCACTTCTTCATAATCTTTAAGACTTCCTTTGGGGTAGCTTTCCCAAGGCCCATTCCTATGGCTGGGATTGTTATCTTCTTTCTTTTTATTCCTTGCATTGTTGACAGCAGATCCATAAGAAGATCCAGGTCTGCGAGATAATTTTGCTTCTAAGACTTAATATGCAGTTCCCTGCAGCCGTATCTGTTTTCACTAAAAAAGATTTCCAAAACTTCTTTGTCTCGATAACTTCGATCTCCTCCCTCTCGTACTCATCCAGGTCAAAGTCGTCATGTGACAGGGCAACCACCTGGGCGAAGCCCCTCGGGAAAGTTGTTAGTTCCGGGTTTACAAAGTGCAAAACTCATTGGTTTGTCATCTAGGTGATGTGTCCTAATCTTTCTTTTAAGTATTTGTCCGTATCAATAGCATTACTATTTATAATCCAATTGTTAAAAATATGTTTTTCTTACTGTTGTTGAATTCTGCCAATCTTTCTGTACTCCTTTTCTGTATGCCCGAGGGGTTTCTTCTTTTGTGTTTTTTCTCCTCTCCTTCCGCTGGTGTTTGATTAGGGTCCATAATCGAACTTTTCTATTGTGCGTTCTAGTTTTTTATGGTCCTTTTTTCCGCAATGGCCGCATCTTTCATCATCTTTGCAGTTACGGGCAATATTCCCGTAATCTTTACACTTCATACAAACCGTGACTACGAAGTAGTCCTTTACATATGTAGCTTCATATCCAATGTATACTTTCGGTCTGCGGAGTACGATTTCCATTACCGATCGACGTACCTCGATTACGAAGTGCTACCTGTCCCTGTCCCTCGGTCCCGTCTTGAATCTTGTTTTTATCAATTAATTCTGTTCTTCGGTTACTTCTGGTAAGTTCCTCTATATCAGTTCTTCTAATACCTCTTTCTGTTGTAGTTCCACTGGGATTCCGTAGACGATCATCAGCGGATTCTTCTTTTTCACTCTACTTATTGATTCGAAGCTTCTGCTGATACCCGGATGGTTGATTAGCTTATTCTCGTCTAAAGGGGGTCGCCATCTGCAATACTAATGCAGTTCTTGTTTGCACCATTTGGAAATTCATTTTATCATTTCTTCCAATAGTCCTGGTTAGCCTCATTCTTATGTCTTTTATCGATTCACCACCCTTCTATTTTATCAGTATGTTAGGCTTTGGTTGTCTTTTGTTGGTTTCTATTATTTTTGTTTTCTCCGGCAGTTCTTCAGCATGTCCGCGAACGTTGGTACGACCGCTGCTGTTGTTTTTGTTGTTTCATTCTTGAGGCTTCCATTCTCTCTGTACAATTTTTTGATTACTTCCTCCAATTGACTTATTTTTTCTTCTACATCCAATCTTTTATGTTCATTTTGTTGACTTATTATTTCTAATTCCTTAATCCTAATGGCTCCGTCGATAGCATGTTGTTTCTCTTCCTTCAATTTCCTTTCCAGATTTACGATCTCATTCTCTCTCTCCTCCACTTTAGTTTGCCACCTGACCAATTTAAGTTCCTTCCCTCTTAATCTGTCGTTTTCTTTTCTAAGTCTGTTGTTGTTTCTCTCAAGTTCTTCTATCTTTCCTTCCAGGTAAAAAACGCGTATCCTTAACTCTGTTGTTTGTTCCTGATCCTTGTGTCATTTGTTCGCTTCATCTTCCTCCGATGTTCTTACTCTCTTCTTGCTTGTTTCAGGGTCTTGTGTCATAGTTGGTGTTCCAATCCCTTGGACGTCCATCGCCTCCCCACGGGACAGGCTCAATTTCCTTACTCTTCTTAGGTCCATCGAAGTTTCTGATGCCTTATTTGCCTCTTCCCATTCGGCATTTACTTCTGCTACTATCTTGTCCTCGAGTTCTTTGTCCTCTTTGGATGATCTTGACTTATTTGCATTTATTTAGTTCTTTTTAATCTTTTTTAACCACTTCAGCTTATATGGATTAGTTGCAGATACTTCCTTCCCGTCCGAATTACGAAAGTTTCTCCACTCGGTTTCGAGCTTCTTCATTTCGGATTTATTTATGTCAGTGTATTCCATTATAGCTCCCGCCGAGAGCCTTTTTTTTAAATCTATCTGTTATATCCGAGTTCACGAATTTGTAACGGTACACGCACTGGTTCCTTTCCTAATACTTACTATTGTGAGTGTCGCAACAGCATTTCCGGATATGCAGTTCAGGGGGCACGAGACCAAGGAGGCCGCAGCGCCCGATGCCTCCTAGAAGACGATAAAATTTTCTTAGGATACTGTTCTATTCAGTTTAGGCCGCTTGGGTTACCAAGTCACTCATTACACACTATAGAATCTATACAGAGTTTACCCGGTCGTTATGCAACCAAACAAACTAAAATGCTGACTTGCGATTACAAATAATAATACGTAATATATTACATTGAACGTGGCTTTTCTTGTGGTTCTATAGGATTTACGTGTACAACTCCACCACTTAATAACTCCCCTCCAAAAAATTGGGAAGTTGGTGCTTGCACGAGTTTATATCACACTTATATGAAAAAAGTTCACTTACTTGCTTTTCATCTCCAGTTCGTTTCTACCACCTAAACAGCGGTTCACACAGGAGCGACACCAACACACGACTCTCCGCTAAGAAGTACACCACTCAAGGACAGAAACTATAGATACGAGATACAACTTGATTACAATGAAAATTATTAGTATTGGATCTGCGCTATCTAACTTGCTGCAGCGACGTTTGATTTTAGTTCATATTTTCTTTTGTTGTACTATTCGAAACACACTAAAATATGTTCGTAAGCCATGGAAAGTTCGAGATTAATTATTTTGCACTGGGTCATGGTAAGGAATATTGGGTGACACTATCGGCACAATTATTTAATCGTTCATACGGCAATACGTTGTACGAAAGCACTTCGAGTATTGTATTTAATATCATGTCCAAGTCTACGCTGGGTATTTATCCGGACACTGAACTATTTCCACATAAGCTTTTTGGTCCCATACTGTGACGCAGGATCCTGGCTAGCCTTATGTCTATGATTAAAACTAATGTTACCGTGTATGCCGCCTCTCCTCCTTGAAGATGTTTATTTATCTTTTCTCATAGACGTATAGACATTCAGTTTCGTCTTTTTATGATAAAAAAGAACTACTTCATACAGCGACTATAAAACTTCCTGTCCGGTACTTCTGATTCTGCGCTTTTTTCTCCCTCTATACTGTTGCTGACTTTTATCGGACGGTCCGCGCATAGTTGCCAGTCCATAGCTTTCAAGTCCCCAATAGTTACTGTTATAACGTAACGCTGAGAAATCAAATAATGTTCAGAGAGCTTCTCCAATATACACTCCCTGTTAACAGAAAATCCTCTTTCTACAGTACTACTTCCATGGAACATTAAGTTTAGAAAACTCTACAAGCTTATCATCAGCACTCAAAATTTTCGTAAGAAACATCTATTTGTCTTCTTTCCAAATAAACGACTTGCATACTTCTTGAATATGTGGTTTTTCATAAAACGATAAGTAATTTTTCTTAATTTGATCTGTTTCAACGTAAGCTACATGGTTTCTCGAGGTCAGCTTTTGTAAAGCACTTGTAACACGAATTCTCTCAAGGAACTATTTGTCATCACATACGCAGAAAGGTATGATGATTCTCTCACGATACCCTTGCGCAAAGGTAATTTCAGATTAACTGATGATGTAAACAAAGAAACGAGGACATTTCTGCAATCTTTTCTGAAAGAAAAAAATTCAAGTTCTTGTATTTCGTTGCACGCTGCTGTTGCACCGAAGTCAATATCTACTAATCTAACATAAAGAAGATTCTCTGTCTTTGTCACATGCGCAGCTATCAGTTGATTGGCTGTATGAACAGAAAACAGTTCGTTAAACACTAATGGTAAAAGAGGCTTGCCAGATTGAAAATTTATCAATGTTCTAGTTCTAATGCCCTGACTACAAGAATGGAAGGTTCAGTTGTAGGAAGTCGTCCAGAGTAAGTATAAACTGAGACTTTCATTTCCAGTATCTACTTATATTTGTACAGATGAAAAATTCGTGCCCCAAAATCTAAATATCGTGACTTTTTCTTGACTTTCATGACCATTTTCTGATTATGTGACTTTTTCGTGACATTCGTAACCGATAGACCGGTTATGAATATATCCATTCTTCAACTACGCCTAAATACAAGGTAATATAACAAGCCCATGTTCATCTGTATGTTTGTACAGATTGTACCTTATTACAATAGTACCTCGTTTTTTAAAAAAAATAGTAATGGCTTTGGTAAGATATACCATCAACTCGTTTCAGTAGTCGATAACATTGTAAATAAATTATACAGATTAGTTAGAAGTGAAGAAATAACAGATTGGAAAATGAGAAAGTAAGAAACGGTTAATATATTAAAGATACTAAAACTGAACTGCTAGGAAGTCAGTTAAGTACCAGTTAACCAGCACAAACTGGGGCCTATTACATAAAGCTAGTAATAATATTAGTAAAATTCACAAGTTAGAGGTTAACAAACTACAAGTACTAATAATTTCTGTTGTATAACGATTTTGTGTTTTCTAATAAAATGATTCCCAGTAACACTAGTAAATCTGGCAAAACTACAAGTGACAGTTGACAATCGTACCACGACTTCATATTTACTTTAACTTTGTGTATGGGTAATGTAACTTGTCTAAAAATGTGAAAACGCGATAAGCAGCGGAAAATTAAACTCTGTGTGTGTGTTACAGAAGATTAAAGAGAATAAGCACTCAGCAGTAACTTGTAACCGTAGTCATAACAGAAATTGACGAAGACGGAGCGTGTTAATTTTACTTCAGCTACCCCACAAAATGTAAAATTTACAAGATAAATAATGTTTCCAAAGTGTCTGGAACTGTTGAAACGCAAAATATAGTTTCGTGTCATATAAGTGTGAGATACGAGTGGACAAGCGTGTTAAGAGATAAACTTTCCTTTACCTACCCCCAAATTCACAAATAATTTCAAAAATATTACTAATAAGTTTTAACTAGTAACTTGTGACTTGTGGAAACAATATGCAACAGAATTTTACAAGTAACAAGTTTTTTTTATTAATAATATTAGCTTGTACTTTTTTATGCAACAGGCCTGGTGAGGAAAATTCTCAGAATTACTCATCTGATAAAAAATAGAAAGTTTAGAATTTGAAAGAAAAATAAAGGAACTTGAAGAAGCAAATCTAAGAAAAAGGGACCTTTAAGGGACTTTTGTAAAAATGATTTGAGGGGGCTCCTCTAAAAAGTCTGTAAATAGACGAACTCAATCTGGGAAGGAGCCGTGCCGGTTTTAGAGGACTTCAAACTTCTCCCGTTCCTCTTTCTCTCTTATCAGGTTATCACCAAATATACATTCTATTTTAAAATCACATGTATATGATAGCCAACATTACACACACCGAAATTCTAAGTTGTGGTATATGTAAAAGTTTGAAATTTCCCTCACGCTGCAAGGCAGTTAAGAGTCTCAGTTTATAGTAAAAAGATTTTCATGTTTTGGAAGAGTCTTAACGTATTAAGTAGTAGCAGTTGGAACTATTAAAAGGCATCAAATCACGTTTGGTAGCATTAAATATTCGACTAATTTTCTTAATAAATATGCACAGAACTTACTACGTATACTTACAGTAATTGCTGCGGAAATAGGTAACAAAGCCTACTTTCCAACATAACTTCATGTACACAAATGTCACCACCCAGGCCTGAATGGAAACGATATGACTGAACAACTGGATTTGCGAAAAGCAGATTCAACTGTCCCTGGTACGGTAATTTCAATTTTGTACCTAAACGAGGAGGCAGAGACTGCGAACGACGATGAGAGTAAACCTACGGGAGAAGAAAGGAATAAACAAATATTAGCAGAAAAAGTCATTTCTTCTCTGCTTGTTCAATCGTTGTGGATCTTAATGCACTGACGAAAAATTATATCTCAACATCAACAAGAAAGTAATGACAGGTGAAAGAAAGTTGGACAGGAGACTACTCCAGATCATGTATTCCACAGATATGTATTACATGGCTACAATTCTCAGGATGCGCACGCAGCATCACGGGGTGAATATGGAATGCGTGCATATAATTTGAATGAGGCCATGTGGTTCTCTTTCTGTGAGATCGAGACAATAATGGGTCGCAACGACTCTACCGTGTATAGGTGTGAAGGCATTGCTACCAGAAGACCAGGGTCGGGTACTCGTGGCCCACTGGTGCAAAAGATCGGCACATTCGCAGAATAGCAGTGGTGGATCGGCAGGCGTCTGCAGCTACAATTCGAGAGGACGCCATGAAAGAAGCCTGACACAACATGAACTGTTCGGAACTGTCTCCTGGAGTGTGACCCGCGTCCTCTGGCGTGTTTGCCTCTCCCTCCTGTCCACCGTCAAATGCGTTCCTGTGGTGTTGCCCCGCCATGAACAACATGACAGCGGCAGTTTACATCAGAATAGTGATCGAATCCGTTGCTCACACAAATAATTGCCAAGAAGCACATTTACATTATTCATGTGCAGTCTCCCATGAGCTAAAATAAAATTATTCGAAAAGAAAAATCATTGATATTTTGAGAAATGTTACGTAGTACAAATATTATTTGTGATACTGCACCGCATTCAAATTGTTAACAGAATTTTTCTACTAGAATTCGTGCTATCAACACATACAGAATAACTGCGGGAGTTTCAAATTTGTAGATCAAATTTGGCTGTAAAGTATTCGACCACAAACAAGGTCTCCAGCTAAGTCTTACGACTGTGTTCTGGAAATTTGTTGACTGAAATTGAAATAGTCATTTAACAAAATGAATTCGAAACTTGAATTTACATTCTGCTTAAACAAGAAGTTTCTTTAAAGGTTCTAGTAGTAGTTTAAAAATTGCACATTATAATAATTAATAACTATCGCACGTTTTCTAGCTGCTTATGCACTAATCTAAAAAAAAACTTATTCAGTTTACTCATTGTGGGATACAAGTACTTCGTAAACTTTAGTTTGTTTACTCAGCATCAATTAAACAATTGATTAATACAGCCAATAAGTATTAATTCTGCTTTATTAATTTTTTGAGTATAAAGAATTTGGGATTGCAATCGCTTTATTTATTTTAATGCGTATCTGCGCTACTTAAATAGAACGTTACAACTAATGTTGGTATTCTTTTTCTTTTGATTCAGAATTCAATATCTAAAAATCGAATTAAATTTGCTTTATATGTTTTCTTAAAGGTTTATAATAAATTGTTCACACACATACATACAGAAAGAAAGGTTCTGTTTCAGTAACGCAAATTGGTTAGAAGGAAAGTTCATTTGAAGCACGAATAGAACTATAGTATCTTGATGTTTAATTCACTACAATCACTGGTTTAGTTTGGATATAAGAAACAGAATAACACTATTAAGATTCTATGACGACAAAGTTAACTAAAATTTGTTTACTTAGAAGCTGAACGAACTCATAAACTTCCTGCGCAATACTGCTCCAACGTGTTTTTGCATCTGCATACAAGTTTTAGCTTATATATATTATATTGTTTACAGTGTTTCTATTATTTACACACTATAAGTATATATACAGGATGGGCAAAAATTAATTGTCAAAACTCTAGGAACGAAAAGTTCTCATCAAAATAAGGAAAAAATGTGTCTTTGTAATTTGTCGAATTCCGCTGAGTTTCGAAGCTACAGGCTGCCGACAGCGTGGGAAAATGAAATTTAGAGCTTGATATTTCAATACAATTAACAGTAGAATTGCGGGGTCAAGGTAGCCTCAAAGACTTCCAACCTGTTCTATACAAAAATGCATATTTCGAAAGTGTTCGATGGCTGCGCAAGGGATTCCTAGAAATTCTCTGAAGTTAGACCGACATGTGCATGAATTTGACGACATTCCAGCAGCTAACAATAATTCGTTAGAGCCAAGTCGATATCTCAAACTGATTCCATTTCCCGAGTGATTTTTGTAATATATATATATATATATATATATATATATATATATATATATA
>JAGDQP010009109.1:34504-47298 GCA_022664845.1 Lepisma saccharinum
ATATATATATATATATATATATATATATATATATATATATATACAAGAAAATTTTAGGCAAATGAAGGAGAAAAAAAAGGATTACTTACAGATTACTAACGCACTAGATCACACATATTCACATGTACACACAAATAAAGTCACTATATTTCGTATTCACACTTTTTCAAGTAGAGAGGAAGACAGCGAAGTTCATGTGTTCACAAAGTACAACTTTGAAGAGACAGTGGCGACACGTAGCGGACAAAGCATCAAAACTGGAGAACAACTCACTGCTGTAGCGCGTAGATATCCGGAACTTGAAATAATAATAACTGTATAGCGTGTAAGTACAAGGTGGGATCGTGGGTCGAAATGTGTTGAAAATACAGAGGAAAAGGGGAGCTTAGATTTATTGAAGGTTAAGGCCAGGTTTTATTTTCGCGCTCAAACCGTGAATAAAGGCATTCTCCCACAGACGGCGTGTTGAGGTGCTGGTCGTAGGGGGTAAAATGTGGATTATGACAACCAGGAAAGATAGATCAAAATTGGTATTGTGGGACACGGTGTGCAAGGAAACTGGGGCATCCGGTTTGTTGACAGTACAGAAGTGACGATGGTTATTAATTCGAATGTTGAAACCACAACTTGGTTTCCCCCACACAAAAGGCATCACAGAACTTGCAGGTTAGGATGTGTATAACATTAGGGGTGTGGCACGTACCGACCATTAGTAGTATTGATAGTGATTGTGGGAGAAGTGATGAAAATGGAGCAGACCTTACATCTGGGTCTCTGGCATGTCTGTGCGCCGGTTTGGTGTGGTGGTAAGGAGGGATTCGTACCGACCAAGATATTTCGAAGATTAGGTGGATGTTGAAAAACTAATCTAGGTTTGGTGGGGAATATTGATCTTGTGTTTGGGTCAGATTGGAGAATGTGGAAATTAGAGTGTAGGATTTGTTTGACCTTGGTTAGTTTAGGATGGAACTCGGTGATTAGAGTGGGTTGGATTTTTGAGTGGGTTGAGAGTGTGAGGATGCACGGCGGATCTGTTTGGTTACAAGGTTAGCCTCGGTTGACTAGAATCTCCTGGAGGCTTTGGTTATAAGTTTCAGTAGCAGAGGTGGTGTAATTCAGGCGTTGTCCTCTGAGGGCAAGGGAGAAAGGAATCGCTTTCTTGGTGTGGTTAGGATGGGAACTTAAGTAGTGTAAATACTGCATGTGGTTGGTGGGTTTTGCACCATAGATGTTACTTCCTTATATACCAACATTCCTCATGCCCATGGCCTAGCAGCTATCTAATTCTTCCTTAACCAGAGACTTAAACCTCATATTCAAAGAACAGCTTTCAAGTTCCCATCCTTACCACACCAAGAAAGCGATTCCTTTCTCCCTTGCCCTCAGAGGACAACGCCTGAATTACACCACCTCTGCTGCTGAAACTTACAACCAACAACTTCAGGAGGTTCTAGTCAACCGAGGCTACCCTTCTAACCTTGTAACCAAACACATCTTCCGTGCATCATCACACACTCAACCCACTCAAAAATCCAACCCACCGACGCCCAACCCACAGGCTCTAATCATCCAGTTCCTTCCTAAACTAACCAAGGTCAAACAAATCCTACACTCTAATTTCCACATTCTCCAATCTGAACCAGACACAAGATCAATACTCCCCAACAAACCTAAGTTAGTTTTTCAACATCAACCTCATCTTAGAAACATCTTGGTCCGTACGAATCCCTCCTTACCACCACACCAAACCGGCGGACAGACATGCCAGATACCCAAATGTAAGGTTTGCTCCACTTTCATCACTTCTCCCACAATTATTATCAATACTACTAATGGTCGGTACACCCTCAATCCCAAGGGTACATGACACACCCCTAATGTTATATACATCCTAACCTGCAAGTTCTGTGATGCCTTTTATGTTGGGGAAACAAGTTAGTTGTGCTCTTAACATTCGAATTAATAACCATCGTCACTTCTGTACTATCAACAAACCGGATGCCCCAGTTTCCTTGCACACAGAGTCCCACAATACCAATTTTGTTCTATCTTTCTTGGTTGCCATAATCCACATTTTACCCCCTACGACCAACACCTCAACACGCCGTCTGTGGGAGAATGCCTTTATTCACGGTTTGAACGCGAAAATAAAACTGGCCTTAACCTTTAATAACTCTAAGCTCCCCTTTTTCTCTGTATTTTCAACACATTTCGACCCACGATCCCACCTTGTACTTACACGCTATACAGTTATTATTATTTCAAGTTCCGGATATCTACGCGCTACAGCAGTGAGTTGTTCTCCAGTTTTGATGTTTTGGTCCCTACGTGTCGCCACTGTCTCTTCAAAGTTGTACTTTGTGAACACGTGAACTTCGCTGCCTTCCTCTCTACTTGAAAAAGTGTGAATATACGAAATATAGTGACTTTTTTTGTGTGTACATGTGAATATGTGTGATCTAGTGCGTTAGTAATCTGTAAGTAATCCTTTTTTCTCCTTCATTTGTCTAAAATTTACCTTAAATTGCCTTCCCGGCTTTCCTTTGTACTAGTTATATATATATATATAGCTCCTGCGTAGCCTAGTCAGTAGCGCGATTCCAGGTGGGGGCTCAAACATTTTGGTGTTGACCCAGGTCATGAGGACAATTGCGGAGCTGCTGTGAATGAAATTCAGTAACGATCAGAGTGAGACTTCGGCTCTTCTCTCCCAACCCGTCTGGTCAGCGTGGTAGTAGTAGACCAACCCCTCCCTTCGGGGAGAGGGCTCATCCACTAGTGGATCGAATATGGCTGCGATTTATTTATTTATATATATATAAATATATATGCATGGTTGTATATCCAACAGGAGTCCGAGCTATTCACCGAACTGCAATACACTCAACCAACTATTGATTTATTTGTTATCAATGAGAGAGAATGTCGCTGCAAACCTGGATGGCGATGATTAATCATGTAAACAGTGCAGAATAGGGTAATAAACGACCGCAGTGGTCAAGTGGCCATAGGTGTCAGATCATGAGTCATATTCGTCATTAATTTTAATTCCAACTTCATCCCAGTTTAAATTTTGGAAAACTCTCTCCAGGACCGCAGAAAACGGCTTTGGAAAAATTGAATCTCCTTGCCTTAGAATCTCACCCCTTTTCCAACTTAAAATTTTTAACTTTGATGGTAGTCTAATGACAGATGTGGCAGTAGAATAAATGTTTCGCAGTAGCTTGATGTACGCATTTTCGATGCCTTGATGTTCAAGTGATTTAAGTACTGCTGCCAAGGAGAACGAATCGAAACGTTTTTCGAAATCTATGAATCCCAAACTTAGTGGAAGTTCATATTCATTAGTCCTTTCCATAACTTCATTCAATGTTTGTATGTGGTCCATTGTGCTAAATCCACGACGAAATACGGCTTGTTCCCTTCCCTGATTAAAATACAAGTCCCGTTCAATATGATTAAAAATGACTTTGGTGAACATTTTGTATAGAACTGACAGTAAACTAATTGGTCTGTAGTTTTCGACGCGTTCTTTGTCCCTTTTCTTGTACAACAAAATTATAATAGCATTATTCCAACTTCTGGGTATTTCTCTCTTCCTCAGGCACATTGAGAATAATTTCGCAAGTTCCTCTTTCATCTTTTCACCTCCTCATTTAAACATCTCTGCTGTGAGTCCATCTTCTCCTGGCGATTACCCGTTCTTCATCCCTCGAAGTAGCTTATCCACTTCTTCTTTCATTACGTCTGGGACATCTACATCATTTTCTTCTGAGTCTTCATTTCCTAGCTCTTCTTGGGAGTAGTACAATTCTCTGTAGAAATTTTCAAATATTTTTATAATGTCTTCCTTATTTCGTGTTATGGTCCCGTCTGGTTTCTTAACTGCAATTATTTGCTTTCTCCCTATCATGAGCTGCTGTTTAGTTTCCTTCAGCCTCTTGCTTTCCTCGACTGTATTTCTAACAAGATTTTCGTTATATCTTCGTACATCCTCTCTCTTATTTTCTTCATTACGGTTTTATTTAGTTCTATGTATTCAATCCATTTTATGTAATTTTCCTCTTCTTTATTTCAATTCTTTTCTTCATCAAGAGTTTAGTTTCTTCTGAGATTTTGCTCTTTTTTCTTTCTGGTGCCTGCTATTTCCTTGGCTGTTTCGCTTATTATCTCGGTCAGTATGTTCTTTCTGCTATTGATGTCTTCTTCATCCTCCAACTCTTCCAAGAATATATAATGAATAGGCAGATTTCAACATGTTCAGATTCCAAAATCCATACGTACAAATGCAAGAGGACGATTGGACGTAAATATGTATGGAATATTATGCACGTTATATCAACTGAATTCAAACGTCTCTTATCTCTTTCCTTTTTCATTCATAATTATTAATAAGTCTGTGACATTCCCCTTGTCATGATTTCAACTCTCCCTCCCACCCAAAGAAATACCTACAGACTTGGTATTTATGGGCCGTTTTAGTAACCAAGAACATCCCATCTCGCTTCCATTAAGTTTTTGTTTTGTGCTTTCAAATTACACAATGTTGATTCCCAGCTGGGACTCAAACGCGGAACTCTAGCCGTGACTCATGGCTGACTGACACCTATGGCCACTTGACCACTGCGGTCATTTATTACCCTATTCTGCACTGTTCACATGATTAATCATCGCCATCCAGGTTTGCAATGACATTCTCTCTCTCATTGAAAATAAATCAATCAATAGTTCGTTAAATGTATTGCAGTTCGGAGAATAGCTCTGACTCCTGTTACTTATGCAACCACGCATATATATCACAAAAATCACTCGGGAAATGGAATCTGAGATATCCACTAGGCACCAACGATTTAATGTTACCTGCTGGAAAGTCGTCAAATTCATGCACATGTCGGTCTAACTTTACTTCGGTAAATTTCTGCGAATCCCTTGCGCAGTCATAGCACAATTTCGAAATATGCATTTCTGGATACAGCGGGTTGGAAATCTTTCAGGCTATCTTTCCCCCGCAGTTCTACTGTTAATGGTATTGAAATATCAAGCTCTAAATTTCATTTTCCCACGCTTTCGGCAGTCTGTAGCTCCGAAACTAAGCGGAATTCGACAAATTACAAAGACACATTTTTTTAAGAAAACTTTTCGTTTTTAGAATTCTGATAACGAATTTTTGTCCACCCTATAAGAAAGCATTTGCACTTACGTAACTTGACGAAAATCACGCACACAATTGTACACACAACACTATAAAGTCACTTATAATTTTCGGATGCACCCGTCTTCAGTAGTAGACAATAAAGAAGTTCGCTTAACAAACATTCACAATTTAAAGTGATAGAAAAAAAACATGGCGCACAACTAATCAAAAACAATTGACCACGTTCTGCGCGTGGGCAAGTTTTCATGGGAAATGGTGTTTTGTGCTGAAAATTGAGCTGGGTACAATAAAAAAATAAATACTTGGGCTCAGTAAGGGAAACGTAGTCAGAAAAGTGGAATACAGTATAGAAATCGCAGTCGGAAAAAGTGGGATACAATACAGAAAACGCATCCCGAAAAAGGTGGGGTATAGTATAGAAAAGCACCCCCGAAAAAAAGTGGGATATAGTATAGAAAAGCACCCCGAAAAAAATTGGAATATAAAAACGTACACCGAAAAAAAAAGTTGGATTTAGTATAGGAAACGTACCCCGGAAAAGTGGGATATGGTATAGTAGGAAACGCAATGAAAACAGAATAGGTAGCTGAGTCAATCACAAAAAGTGGAAGCTAGTATAGAAGACGCAAAAAATGAAGAAAAAAATGAATAGGCAGGAGTGAATGGGGAAGTGTGGGTGTTGACGCGGAGAGAAGGAAGAAAAAAGTTACTGCAGGTTTAGACGAGGTTTCAGTTTAGCATTCAAGCCCAGAGACCTCATGTAGATGTGTTTATGGTGGGGGATACGTTATTGGTTACAGTTAAACGGAAATTGTCATCGAAGTGACTGTTCTGTAATTGTGTGTGTGTAGACACTGGCGAATCGGGTCTCTTGGTGACGAAAAAGTGGCTGTGATTATTGGTACGGATATTCAAAGGACCACCTGTTTCCCTCCACATAGAATGCCGGGCAGTGTGTGTGCAGGTTAGGATACACAGGTGTCCCATTTTAATCTCCCAGCTCGAATATTGCAGACCCGTGCAACAGAAGGCAAAAGTGCTGTGCGAATATGTGTAGCGATAGTAAAGGCCCACCTGATTAAGGGAATTTCAAACATAGCGGCCATCTTGAAAGCCGCCATATTGGATTTCAGTCGAGAATTTGAATAGGGAATAGGGTCTTAGGCTAGCTTGTGCCCAAAATTCAAACCCAAAGTCCGTTTTCGCGCATGTTTATTCCTTGAGAAGATAAGGAAGAAATGTAAGTCTCTCATTTCATCTCTGCACTCGGTGGTTGAATATCACGGAAAGACACCAGAAAAATGATTTGGCGTCCAAGTACCCAGAGAGGGGAGACAGCGTGTCACGTACAATGGAGGGAAAATGTCACCACACCATCTCAGATTTTGGTGAAACCTGGTATGGTTATAGAATTTGTGAAACTGAGGCCAAAAATGGAAATTGTACTGAAATCAGTGGTGGTGGTCAAAAGTTATGGAGGTTCAAAATTATGGAAAAAATAACCAAAACGTACAAGCGACACCAAATGAAAATAGAAAAAAAACAGAATAACTTTATTCGTATTCGTCCTAGAAACTTCAACTTTGTATTATGGTATTCAGAATGAAATGAGCTATCGTCTGAAGTGAAATGTATACACCGCATAGTAGCAGCAGGTCAGGTACAGATCTCGCGTTTTGAAGAATTACACAATTCCGAATTCAGCCTGGTATTTCACTACGGGTCCGACCTTTAATTGTGACAAAAACTGTTGTACACATAACTGGTAACATGTACTTGCACTATGCCAAAAACTGTGATGGAGAACAAGCAGAAGTGGATGAAAAAAATATTTTCATTAATACAGGGTGGGCCAAAAGTCAGGTGACAGTCGTGTCACAGAAAAGGCTTTTGGGCTGGAGGTCCACATTGGCCACAAACGATGCTTGGGGAGTGGGGCAAGCGCAAAACCACAAGTGACCACCACGATCCCCATGTTGAAACCTATGTTGAATATCACTTTATACAGATGCTTATCAGAATAATGGAAACACCTGTAGTTGGCAACACGTCAGAGGTATGGGTTGGCAGTGGTGTCGTGGCGACCGCAGCGCCGGACTGCCGGTGGTGGTGTGTTAGGTCGGTCTCCATACTACGTCAGGCGTCGTGGAACAGGAGTGTGCAGTGGCTGCAGCAGACGGAGGTAGTGTAAAATGGGAGACCTCTCAGAGTTTCAAAGAGGGCAAATTGTTGGTGCGCGGTTATGTGGAGTAAGTGTGACGGCAGTGGCTAGTGTGTTAGGTGTGTCGCCAGGGACAGTGTCGAAGGTGATGACGGCCTACACAACACACGGGAAAACCACATCGGGGAAGCGGAACAGTGGGCGGAAGAAAAGCATCAGTGACAGGGCACGCCGGGTATTAAAGCGCATTGTCACGCGAAACCGTCGTGCCACTGCGGCGCAAGTGACGGAGGAACTCAATCAGCACCTCCCCCAACCTGTTTCGACAATCACAGTCCGCCGCGAATTACATGACATGAACTTACGGGGTCGTGTTGCACGGGCCAAACCTCTCATCAGGGACCAGAACGCTTTAGCACGCCGCAAATGGTGCCGCGACCATGCAACTTGGACCGTTGACGACTGGAAACGTGTGGTATGGTCGGATGAGTCACCATTCACCCTATTCCAAACCACGGGCCGTGTTTATGTGTGGAGAACGCCCAAAGAAGCGTATGATCTGCAGTGTCTCCGCCCAACTGTGAAACATGGCGGCGGCACGGTGATGCTGTGGGCCGCAATATCATGGTTTTCATTGGGTCCTGTGGTCACACTTCGCGGACGCATCACTGCCAACGATTATGTCGCAATTTTAGGAGACCACTTGCATCCTATGGTCCGGATGTTGTTCCCGGACAATGACGCCATATTCCAGGATGATAATGCACCCATTCACACAGCTGGAGTTGTTGCAGCGTGGTTTGAGGAACATCGGGATGAAGTTCAACACCTCCCCTGGCCCGCCCAATCCCCAGATCTCAACATAATTGAACATCTGTGGTCCATCTTGGAAACACGACTCCGGCGACGATTTCCACCTCCATCCTCTCTCACAGAACTGGCCGATGCCCTGCACGAGGAATGGTGTAATATTCCACTTGCTACCATTCACGACCTCTATGCCTCCATCCCACGTCGCATCAAGGCTGTTCTGAAGGCGAAAGGTGGCCCGACACCATATTAATCTGGTAAGTTGCACTTTCGATCAGGTGTTTCCATTATTCTGATAAGCATCTGTATTTTTAATACGAAGGTAAACATGCGACACATGTTTTATTATCAGTTTTCTCTCAAGAATTCAATGCCGCTGTCACGAACCGTTGACTAATTATGGCCTGTTTTCTCCCTCTGTATATATTTACAACACATGTTCCAAATGACCACTCTGTGAAGCAATGGTCTGTGCCACACGCCTTTTCCACTCCTCATATATAGCCAACAATGTCTCTGAACGCACATGCATCCTCAATCCACTGCACCAGATGCTGTAAATTCCGGATACTGACGGAGTCCGCCATGGACTTAAGGTGGTCAAACAGACAGAAGTCGAGAAACGTGAGATCCGGAGAGCGTGGTGGCCATTCTTCATCTACGGCACGCTGAACGCGGACCAATACCTACGATTGCTGGATGAGAATATCCTGCCGCCAGTGTTGTCGGAGGACGGTTCATACCCAACGTTCTTCCAGCAGCATGGAGCCTCTCCCCATTACGGACGTAGCGTGCGGGAATACCTGAATCGGCAGTTCCCTGGGAGATGGATCGTGTGTCGGAGACCGGTGGAGTGGCCACCACGATCTCCGGATCTCACGCCTCTCGACTTCTACCTGTGGGGCCATCTTAAGTGCATGGTGTACTCCGTCAACATCCGGAATTTATAGCATCTGGTGCAGCAGATTGAGAGTGCATGTACTCCCGTGCGTCCAATGACACTGATGACTGTGCACAACGAGTGGAAAAGGCGTGTGGCACAGACCATTGATGCACAGAGTGGTTATTTCGAGCATGTGTTGTAAGGGTAGAGGGAGAAAACAGGCCATAATTAGTCAACAGTTTGTGACAGGATAAAACGGACAGCGGCATTGAATTCGTGAGAGAAAACTGATAATAAAACATGTCGCATGCTTACCTTCCTATTAAAAAAATTAAAGTGATATTCAATATGGCGGACTTCAACATGGCGGCCGTGGTAGTCACCTGTGTTTTTGCGCTTGCCCCACTCCCCAAGCATCGTTTGTGGCCAATGTGGACCTCCAGCCCAAAAGCCTTTTCTGTGACAGGACTGTCACCTGACTTTTGGCCCACCCTATATTAACGAAAATATTTTCATCCACTTCTGCTTGTTTCTACATCACAGTTTTTGGCATAGTGCAAGTACATGTTACCAGTTATCTGTACAACAATTTTTGTCACAATTAAAGGTGGTGAAATACCAAGTTGAATTCGGAATTATGTAATTCTTCAAAACGCGAGATCTGTACCTGACCTGCTACTATGTGTGTATACATTTCACTCCAGACGATAGCTCATTTCATTCTGAATACCATAAAACAAAGTTGAAGTCTCTAGGACGAATACGAATAAAGTTATTGTTTTTTTTTTATTTTCATTTGGTGTTGCGCGTACGTTTTGGGTATTTTTTGCCATAATTTTGAACCTCCATAACTTTTGACCACCACTGATTTCAGTACAATTTACATTTTTGGCCTTAGTTTCATAAATTCTATAACCATACCAAGTTTCATCAAAATCTGAGATGGTGTGGTGACATGCCGTGGATGATCTCACAAAAATCATCCTGGAGTGATGTCGAATGCACAGTGTTGCCACCTCGACATAAACACATTCTTTCAAATGGGAACAACGTCCAGTACCTTGGGGAGGTAATAATAGGTCATGAGCAATATAAACTTCACACCCATGAATTGTAGGGTGGATTCCGCTTGGTTCTGAATACAGCGTTTCAACCTTGGAACCAAAAAGCGATTTCTCAATTAATGGGTAACTCAGAAAGGTTAAAAGCCAGACAAGTTGAGTGTCTGAGAGTTGATTTGTATCAATAATCGTGATATCCTAGTGCTTGTAAATAACATGGGAAGCCTAACTTACAATAATTAAAAATGAAACAAGACACACAATTGCCGAACATTTGCTCGTGATACATGCTGTCCAACAGACAAGTGCTTGCATTACTCTTATCTACCCTTTAATGAGATAGAACTGTACGTACCTATGCCAGATATTCGAAGATGTTTCCATTAGCCTGAATGCATAATGTATGTTAAGTCTCTGTTGGAAATGGGTGATCGTTTGTAATAACACAGCTCGCGATATGTTTTTATAGACAGTGCCAATTCTTCTAATCATGTCTTCTCTTGTTGTTGGTTCCTGCGCATAGACTACGGTCTTTAAATACCCCCACAAATAAAAATCAGGCAACCTCGTTGCCCATGGTATGGGTCCACCTCTGCCAATCCACCTGCCAGGAAAGTGAGTAATTAAGTACTCGTGTACAGGGCGTGCATAATGTGGCCCCGCTCCATCTAACTGAAGCCACATTCTCTGTTGTGCATGTATTTCAACATCGTCCTGTAAAAGAGGCAGTTCATTCAGTAAGAACACCTCAAAGTTATCGCCATTCACATTGCCATCGGAAACATATGGACCTATGAGGTGACCATTAACAATGCCACACCAGATATTGACTCGCTAGCATGCTGTGCATCTATGTGCCGAAACCAATGAGGATTCACATCGGACCAGTAATGACAATTATGTCTGTTTAATGCACCAGTATTTATAAATAATGCATCATCTGAAAACATCACATAATAAAACAACGTGGGATCATTGCCAATCATGGCTTCTGCCCACTGACAAAACTGTACACGCGCTCTCTGATCGGCTGTAGTGGTAGCTTGCGTTAACGTTACGTAGTATGGATGATACTCGACCTGTGTCAACAGTCTCCCGATAGTTGTTCTGGGGATTCCTCTCTCTTTCCATTTGAAGGAGACTATTATGCGGATTAAGATGAATGGTTGATAACACGGTTATCAAGTATGCATCATTATTATAGTCGTACCTAGTTCTCCTGCGTGCCAAGTGACCCGCACGGGCTCGTACTACAAGATGTCGAATCACTCGACGATCGGAATGTCGACGATTTGGATACCAAACCTGGTATAATCGTGCAGCTGCACGATATCTGCGTCAACATTCGCCGAGAATAAGTAATATGTCAATAATTTCGGAGGGAGTATAATCCGCCATAATTTATGTGGGTATTATTTTGGACCAACCACAAAGTGAAGCAAACGTTACGACTAAAAATTCTGGGGTTTATGTAGTGGAAATGTAAAATTATTACACAGGAACTAAATATTGCACTTTGCCAATTACACCGAATTACACTCACTTACTCACTGTTGTGTTTCTCTACATTTGCAAGTACTTTCCAGTTTGTAGCATTCTCCACTAATTTCGATATTTGGCAGTTGGCACAAGAACAGAATCACCAGCGTTCTCGCTGTGGGCACAGTTCTGAGAACACAGGACAGAGACGTTTGTCTTTCGCACAGTGTCTTCAAATTCACATTGAAAAAGAATGCTACATGTCAGGTAAAGACATCAATAGTATATCTGAGTCGTCACAAAATAGTTTTGATTATACGTAGATCAGACAGCGTTTGAAGAGCGAAAACTGTGCACTGTAAACGAAAAGATAAAGAGCTTGTTGAACAAGCATACGTTAGTGGATTCAACAGGGTTAGTGAAGTTAGCAAGGTGGGTTAAACGGGGGGTGTCTCTACAATATCAAAAGTATCGTTCGTAGGACCTATTTATGTCAGATACTCTGCGTGTTTCTCTGCACCTGTTCAATCCACGTAGACTCCGCGTACATAGCTACACAAGTCTTTTTGTCCGTATGACGAAAACCGGGATATGGTAAGGAAAAGGACGACCCACATCCATGAAAAAATGTCACTAACATTGATACAAGTCTATTCTACGACAATAAATTTGTTTGTCATGTGTACTTTCAGAGTTATCGCGAAGTATTCATTTCACTTATTATAAGAACTCGATTTTTGGTTCAATGTTCGAAACACTATATCTTGAAACGACGCGGAATTCGCTCTACATTCATATGAACTTTTTGGTTTCTCAGTCATGACCCACTATTACCTTCAACAATATTCGGCTTTGCCCTTATTACAACACAACTTGCTTGTGTTTTCAGGTGGTTACACTGTGCATTTGACATCACTCCATTGTATATGAAACGCTGTCCTCTTTCTCCGGGTACTTATACCCCAAATTATTTTTTCTCTTGTCTTTCCGTGATATGCACTAATCGAGTGGGGTATTTATTTATTTGTCCACCACAGAACCAAAAGTTCCAAAGAAATGGAGATAATAGACATACAGTACCAATATACACTTTTTATACAGGGTAAGTCAAAATGATGTACCCGATTTCATAAATTTATTTTGTGAAATATAATGAACATATCTGAATGTAATACATGTGGTAAGAAGGGTAACTCTCAAAGTTTTTTTCAGTCACATCACAAGTGCTCTATGTGAGCACCTCGC
>JAGDQP010009109.1:47698-60524 GCA_022664845.1 Lepisma saccharinum
CCGTTGAACACTCATCACAGAGTTGTTTACATGGTAATCCAGCACACAGAACGATTTCTGCTCTCCAGTCAGCTCCATTTTCGTTAACTGCTTCCAGCGCCGCGTAGCGGTAGACAATGCAACCACGCGGGACATAAACTAAACTCAACTAAACTTTGAACTTTTGCCTTTCCTTGCGCGTAGCTCACATTAAGATATGTTCATTATATTTCACAAAATAAATTTATGAAATCGGGTCCATCATTTTGACTTACCCTGTACATGTACATAAACATATAAACAATCTATATACACATACATGAGCGTATATGTGTATATATATATATATATATATATATATATATACAAACAGCATACATTTCACACTATTATCTTTCACTGTTTTAGTCAGCTAAGTGCGATATTAAGCGTCGTTTATATTCACTTAGACATATTTTGAAAATATCAACATCAACCCTCACAATGACATCATTATACAACCTCTGCGCACGAATCAAAAGTGAAAATTTATGGAGATCTACCTTTGAGCGTTTAGGATAAAATAGAGGTGTCAGTTTTCCTCTTCGCCTTGGTACATAAAAAAATAAATTAGCAACCAAATAATTACAGTCAATGTATCCATTTAAAATTTTGTGTAGTATTATACCCTCAGTTATGCCACGTCTATTCTTGAGTTTTGTCACATTTAATATTTTACAAAGATTGTCGTAGAAGTGACTGAGTACTTCATTTCTTATATTTTTGAAACAGATCCATTTGAGAAATTTCTTTTGAATATTTTCAATTTCTGTTTGATATGTCTTTTGAACTGGGGACCAGATAAAACTGCCGTATTCTAAAACAGATTTCATTGAAGCATAATATAATTTTAGTGAAGTTTGAGCTGAGCAATTAAACAAAGAGTTACGCCTTATGAAACCTAATGTTTTATAAGCTCTTCTTAATAATGAGTCAATATGCTTTCAAAATAACAGAGTGGATCAGAAAATTATGCCTAGGTCACTCTTTCTACATTTTGGTCATTGATACTATAATTAAATGTTATTGTGTTTTTCTTATTTGTGAAACTAACAATTCTGCACTTTTTGATGTTAACCTTTAAATACATATTATCACACCACTTGTTGAGTGCATTAAGGTCCGACTGGAGAAGTTGACAATCATCGTTTGTTTTTATCTCGGGTAATATTTTAACGTCATCAGCAAATAAGAGACGAAAGGAATGCTTTAATACGGATGGAAAATCGTGACTATTCTTACCAGAACTGTCCTGTTCGGTAATGGCTATGTTCACTGGTGATGTTGGTGTAGCATCACAGCCCACTGTACTATGTGATGCTGTGGCATGAACAGTAACGCTGCCATCACTGGTAATATCGTCAGTTGTAACACACATTACTTCCTGAGAAACCTGCACTGCTGGAACAACCATTTGTTGCTCGGATATAAGGGGTGCTTATAAAGACTTCATAGAAAGGGGTGATTCCTGAGACGTATAGTTAGTTTCTGATATCTTGGATTGCTCCTGTACTTTATCATTGTTGATTTGTCCTGGAAGCAATTCTGTATTCTGATTACCTTCGCCTCATTGGAACCTTCAGTAGCACTAAGATCCTGTACTTTTGGTTTTTGTTAACCGTAGAGGTTAACTCTACATATGAATCTGCTCTTGTTAAAGATGTACGTCCAAGAACGGTATAATTAGGTTTATCTTGCATCCGGGTTGCAAAACTGTAAGAAACCTGAGTCTCTGTACCGTTTGGGGACCATCTATACATTGCGCCGTTGCATAATTAGTACTGCCATACACATTGCTCCGATTAACTTGTTCATTTGTGAACAGCTGAACCTTAAAAATTCCAATAACTGTATAGACTGGCAAAACTTTCTGGTTTCTACGTAAATGTACTATTCTTTTTCCTGTATGCGCACGACTATACATGTGCTTTTCAGAGTACTTAATGTGATCAATTTTTATCACCGTACCATAGGTACTAAAAAATGCTGTTAACTCTGAATCTGGAAATCGCGAAGGCAAAGCAACCACTGATACAGCTGCTATATCTTCTTCAACTTTAGTAATAGGTAGTTTATAAATATGTTGATCGAAAGTAAAAGAAACGGTTTTACCTGTAAGTAGTAGGTAGTTGAAGTATATCATCATTCGTTACCTCAATAAAAAAGCCATGGTAATAATTATTAATTTCTATCTGGAGCACTTCTTCATCTAATAACTACAAGTGTTGGGCAATATTACTATGCACTTCTACAGATTCAGGTTTGAATGGAAGCACGTGACAGTCAATACGTATCATTGAAGATCTTAAGAATTTTGTGGATTGTGCCACTAAAAATTTTGCTATGCTATAGTATTAACTCCAAACAACGATAACTTACTGTTACTGAAAAAATAAGTATGTTAAACATGTCAACTATGGTTCACTACTGGAGTCAATTACCGTAGTAATAATCACACTAGCAAATATTTGCGATTATGAAAAACTTTGCGTATTGGTACACATTTATTTAAAACATTATAAAAATTGCTGTAGAAATTGTCTAACGCGTCATTAGGAACACTTCAATTTATAACTTATTTCCAGTCTACCTCCTCAAGATCCTTGTGTAGTCTATAGAAATTAGCCTTAATAAAGCTATGCATTAAAATATATTTTGTTTCCCTATTTGTAATCCTATTGTTGAATTCCAATTCAATGTTTAAAGAAAGAAGATACAGATCTTCTACAATTAGCGATTCTAAATCTCTTTCAAGAATTACATTGCCATTCACATTTGTTAGTACTAAGTCTAAAGTTTTGTTATTATGATTTGTAACATTATTGAGTGAATTTAATTCATGAAGTGCCATAAAATTATCCAGATTAGTACATACAGATCCTCCCTTTAACAAATCGTAATCACCACTACTTATAGCTGTAATATTGAAGTCACCTACGATTATCATTTTTGAATCTACGTTGAAGAGAATCTCATCGATTTTATTAAAAAACGCATTATATAATTCTATTCCCGAACCAGGTATAAAGTACACGGAAACTATAACTAGGTTACAATTTGGTAGGTTGATTTTAACGACAACTACTTCCAGAAATTCTATATTAATATCAATTTTGTGTACCAAGTAATTAATCTTAGTGGCTATAAGTACTCCACCCGCTTTATTCACCTTACTACCTTGCTGAAAAATATTACAGTTATCATCAATCAATTCGCCATTATATACACGATCATGCAGCCATGTTTCAGTGAAAATAATGATATCAAATTTTGAGGCCAAAACATTCGTTTTTAACATAAGTTTGGTGTTCAGGCTTCTTACATTTTGAGAGTAAATTGACAGTTTTGCATTGTTCATTGCACTTACAGATTTCTTACATCTTTCAAAGTTTTCAAAGTGTATGCATTAGAATCACTAGCTCTCTCTTTCAATTTTACATTTCCTATCCAGTCTACCCATACAAAATCATAATTTCTTTCATTCTTAACCATTCTAGCCTCACTATAAATTGATCTTCTATGGATTGTTAGGTTATGATTTACAAGTATAGTTCCATCATTAGGTATTCCTATATCTACAGTTTAGATTACTTTTTATCCTTTTTTTTTTTCATCAACAATTCCTTATCGACATGTCTACCAAATTTCACCAATATTCCGACATGATGCTGATTAACAGTTTTCTTTAACCTATGACAGGCATCCAACATTTTTTCATCTATGTTTAAGTCTAGACTTTCTTAACAACAAAAATTACATCTTAATTAGCAGTCTCCAGGATTCCATGAATTTCTACTGAATTTCTCTTACCATACTGTTCCAAATCATCAATCTGTAAAGTTAGTTTTTCAATTTCTTTTTCAGTTTACCGTTTTCTTCCTTTAAGCTCTCTATGACTTCTAAGACACGATTTTATGTCCTCCCCTTGCAACTTTATCAATCCTGTGTATTCATCCAACTTTTTATGTGCCGAATGTAACGATTCTCCCATGTCCAGTTCCAACTGCTTATTCGTTCTCTTCAGGTCTTTAATCTAATCTTCCACATCAATAGTAATTTTTATAACTCCTTCATCGTTGGACTCTTCTTTTTCTTCTCCCAAACTATTCTGATTTCTACTACTTTTCATCCTTTCACACTCGCTACACTGCCAAGCTTTATCTATTGATCGCATATACTTTATTTCTTCATCCTTTAAGCTTAACACGCGAAATGAAATACATTCCCACAATCAACATTGAATTTTCTTACTATCTTGTTTTGATATTTGCTTTTGACACTTATGACATGCTCTCATGTTGAATCTGGTATACGTGATCCACAATCTATAATTTAACAATGTTCGGGTTGTTTACACAGTTAAGTCCTATTATTTATTCACTTAAATCAATATTCGCTAACATACCACGTTGCCTATCACTTCTATATAGTCACCAGCCTTCCACACAGTACAAGTGTCTTCAACAAGTAATAATCACACACTATTGGTCAACGTTCGCTCGTATCATATTTTAATTTTAAAAAAAGGCTGACAACAGTGCAGGTTTCTAACGTGCGACATTTATTAACATTTAACGTTTATTATATAGTGTAAAAAGAGAAGATATAATTGAGGCGTTCTATGGAAAAAGCGCATATACGAGAAAATGGCATTTTGAGAAAATCACCGAGAAAGATTTCATTGTTGAACTGAAAGAGACTGAATCATAGTTGAAGGAAACAATTAATTGACAAACAAATTTGGTCTCTTTTAAACGAAATATATATATGTACATTTACTTGGTACGTTAGAAATCGAGTTTACAATTACGTGCTAGAAAAAACATGTTATGTGTCCTTTTTCCATACATACATTTTGGAACGTAAAAACCTAGGTAAAAGTATCTAAAAGAAACTATAGAAGTAAGGATATGTATTTGAATGTACGAAAATACACCTTACACTCTTAATTGTCATGTATTATCTTTTCTTATCCCGTTTTGAAAAATAATAATAATAATAATTATTATTATTATATATATATATATATTGTTATTCCCGTTTGATGGCAGAAGGCTACTTAGCTTTAACTCTGCCAGAAAATAAATGAAATGAAAGTATATGTAGTATCATGACAATGAGATACACAAATCGGACATTGATATTTCAGCTATCAAATAATTTTTTTAATCCACTGCTTTTCTTCATTCACCAAAAATTAATTCAACTGTTGTATTATGTCTTTACATACAGTTTTCCAGAAACGAGTTTTGCAATTCCTTATTACACTCCCTGCAGAAATAGCCGAACAAATCATTTTCATGATCAACACAAACATGTTTCCAACCAGTGTGGAGCAATAACTAGTACAGTAACTGAATTTCTTCCTGGTGACAGTTTTACCACTTGAATTTACATATTCCTCACCACGCACTTTCTTCTGCTTAATTTTTTCGCTTTTCTTATTTTTCCGCTGGATATATGTTTTGTTACCAGCACATTCACCATTTTCACCACCGCTTCCACACTCCATGATGTTGTTAAGGTCTAATTGCTCCAACAAACGCCACGAACTCAAGTAACGAGCTTCTCCTACCTAAAATCAACTCCGCAAGCACGAGGAAAAACAGGTGTAAAAACCTCATTGTTTGACGTATCGTGCTCAAATTTTCAGCATTCATTCTTCACACTTCTGGACATCAAATAAACTGTTCTCCGCAAAAAGGGTTTATATTACCTATATGCCCATTTTCCATAGACCGCCTCAATTAAATGGCTTGACAATATACTCACATTACTTGAAATTCACTTCTTCTTTTGAAACAGGCTCAACAACCCTGTTAATAACTTCTACACACGGGAGCACAAAACCAAACATTACTCCTCAGGCATAGTTGCGAACTTGGTCGGGAACCGAAGCCAAATGAGACCTAGAGTTAGTGTGGACCATGATGTTTCTAAGATTGGGAGGATGCTAAAAAACTAATCTCGGCTAGGCGGGAAAAACTGATCTGGTATCGGTGTCAGAATGCAGTATATAGAAATGAGAATGCAAAATTTGTTTCATCCTGGTAAGTTTAGGACGAAATTGTGTGATTAAGAACGGAGGTTTCGGGCTGGTGTTGGAAGTAGGAGCAGGTGGACTCAACAACTTACTCAATTTTCATTGCGTTTCCTACTATACCATATCCCACATTTTTTTGGTGGTACGTTTTCTATACTAAATCTCACTTTTTCAGGGTACGTTTTCTATACTATATTCCACTTTTTTCGGGCTGCGTTTTCTATATGATATCCCACTTTCCCCAACTCCGATTTCTATACTTTGTCCCACTTTCCTGACAACGTTTCCCTTACTGAGTTCCAGTATTATTATTATTATTATTATTATTGTACCCAGCTCAATTTTCAACACAAAACATAATCTTTTTTCCATGAGTACTTGTGCACGCGCAGAACGTCGTCAATTGTTTTTGATTGGTCGTCTCCCATGTTGTTTTTCTCTCAATTTAATTGTGAACATCTTTACTGTCTATTACTGATGACGGATGAAACAAAAAATTGTGTGACTTTATATAGTGTTGTCTGTGTAATTGTGTACGTGATTTTCGTCAAGGTATTATGTAAGTACAATTTCTTTCCTTTCTGTTATGTGTGCGTGTGTGTTAAATTAAATTTCTTACCAAAATGTCGCGTTCTGGCGTACTCCTACTTGGTGTTGACTCGGTACTACACTTTTCTTCTGCTTCTAAATTCCAAACTGTAACTGTGAGAAAGCCAACAGTGTTCCCTTCTGGTGACTGGAGAGGTATACGAATTCTATCAGTCTCATTGAATGTACCCAATGCGACAAGAGCTGATCCCAGTTGGGTTGCTGTCTGTGAAACTCGTTCGCGCACATCATAAACTGTTAAGCGTACCTTTGTTTCATTTGTCAACCCATCACTAACTCGAAAACTCACAGTATTGAGAAAACAAGGATTACTACTTTTCTGAAAAGAGAACAATAAAACAAATAACGTGAGCTTATGCTATCAATACTTTGAAAAGGTACAAGGCATTATATAATGAATGAAAAACCACTACCTTGTATTACGGAGCATATAAAAAACTATCGATATATATATCTTCATCTTATATATGATATATAGCATGGTAAACAAGGTAGAAAAAAAGGATACTTACATAGTGAAATCTTGAGATAGGAGCACACGAACTTCACAAACACTATAGAAAATTAGTACGTTTCGCAATTGCGTTTTCAACTGGTAGGAAGGAAAATGGACAGGGCAGATAGGTGCGGGAGTGGTGTTAAGGAAACGCCATAAAATGATAAAACAGTTAGAAAAAACGGATACTTACATTGTTGATTCTTGAGACATATCTACAATAACAACACAAAAGAAAAGCAGTATTTCGCAAAAGCGTTATCAACTGGCAGGAAAGAAAACGGACAGAGTGGACATGTGCTGGACTGGTGTTAAGGAAACGCCATATTGCAACAGATGCAGGATAACAGAGTGGCCAGGTTATAGAGGCGAGAAAATGACTAGATGGGACAGAGAAAATACCAAATGGAGAAGAAAGTGCGGAGTTTACTAGAAGCAGCTAAGGTGCTTCCTGAAGGAATAAGAGGGTACAGAATCAAAGAGGAGGGGGAAATAATAATAATAATAAAGATGAAGGGTAGAACAAAACGCCAACCATGAATCCGGCCTCAACTGTCTGAAACTTCCTGCAGAACAGTGTCTTCTTCTTCTTCTTTGTTTTGTCTCTAATTGCACTTTTATTCCATTTTTCTATATTGTTTCTTTGTTCTCCCCTTCATATTTATTATTATTATTATTTCTCCCTCCTCTTTGATTCTGTACCCTCTTATTCTTTCAGGAAGCCCCTTACCTGCTTCTAGTAACCTTCGCACTTTCTTCTCCATTTGGTGGCTTCTCCGTCCCATCTAGTCATTTTCTCGCCTCCATAACCTGGCCACTCTGTCACCCTGCATCTGTTTACAATATGGCGTTTCCTCAACACCAGTCCCGCAACTGTCCATTTTATTTCCTACCAGTTGATAACGCTTTTGCGAAACGTACTGCTTTTCTTTTGTGTCTGTGTTGTTATTGTACATATGTCTCAAGAATCTACCATGTAAGTATCCTTTTTTTAAAACTTGTTTTACCAATTTATATATATATATATATATATATATATATATATATATATTAGAGTGGTGAGAGTTACAATCATAATACAGGTAAAAGTTATAAAAACTTTAAACAAAATTAAAGGTAAAATTTCAGCCTTTTCTGCACATGTACAAATACGAAAAGTGTAGAGTGATTTTATTTACAACGGGACAGTGATATTCATTTCAAAGACAATAATTCTTCCAAGCGTTGAATGCAATATTACGGTGACCCTAAAGACCAACATAACAGTTTACGTAAGCGAGAAGTTAAAACTTCCATAACGACACAGCACGTGGAATTAACAAGAATATTTTAGCAATTATTCCCAAAGCAAAGAATAATTACATGTGAACACAGGATAGCATATCATCTGTTGCTTTTAGGAATTTGTCACGATCAATCATTCTAAAAAAACTATTTGTCATATCGCACCTGCGAATATTTGCACAAGAAATATATTTTAGAAGAGACGTCACTTTCAATGTTCTAATATCAAAAACAAGTAATCAGTGCTACTTTCAATGTTCTAATATCAAAAACAAGTAATCAGTGCTATGTTCAAAATACCGGAACGTGACAATTAAAAGACAAAGAATCAAGGCTTTTCCCCATTTTTTCCATCCTTTTCTCATGTAAAAATCTCCAAAAATTCATATTTCTCTCCATCTCCAAGATATGACGTCAATTGCCAGAGAACGGAAAAAGCCAAGTTTCCCACCCTCTCCCTGTTTCCAAGAGAACAGAATTAATCTGAAAAAAGTCAACATTATAAAAACATTCTTGATTCGAGACGCCAGTTACAAGAGCGACTTCGATTAGTTAATTAGTACTCGAGTTAATTATACTCGTTTATCTACAAAGTGTATTTTACGAAGTTTTGTCAAGAAGTTTAACTTAGTGATCAGGAATAGAACTTGGAAAATTCTTTAAGTGTCAAATGGTCTTAGCTGTGAATACAAACTTCAATCTTTATACGATTCATCGAATAGTGACAAGAAGGGAACAGACTCTTCAGTTAAGTGACAATCTTTGTCTTTGCACCAGAACAGAAGATGGAAAAGCAAAGACTTTTGTTCAGTACTCATCCCGATGTTTGTCCGGTGCAAAGAGGCTAATATGGTTTCTACCAGAGACATCAAGTTGCAAATATTCAAGGTATGTGGAAAAAAGAGCTATGTGTTTTCGAATCTAACGCTCATCCACTCTAAGTTCCATTTTGAAAGAGGACAGATCATTTACTAGAATATCGTTATTTCCATCACATCAAATAAACAGTACAACAGTAGTTTGCATCTTATCCATTATCCCGACTCCATTTATTTTGTAAGCCAATGTGGATATTAGTATGTGAGTCTTCCTTCCAGGTAGGAAAAGAGGTTTCAGTAAGTGCATGCAAAGTATAAAAGAAGTGAATCTTTTGTGGCAATGTTTAGACAAACGACAAATATTACCACGCCCTCCGATGAAGCGAAAAGTAAGTAAAATCAAAGCATCAATAATATATAAAAGGTAAATTTAAGGAAAATGAAGGAAAATACTTACAACTTATAGTTTCGTATTAGATCACACACACATTCACATATAAAAAATTACTCTATATTTCGTGCACGTTTTCAAGTATAGATGGAGAGAGTGAAGTGCACGTGATCACAAAGTACAAAGTTGAAGAGACAGTGGCGACACGTAGCGGACGATGCATCAAAACTGGAGAACAACTGACTGCCGTAGCGCGTAATTTCCGGAACTTGAAATAATAACTGTATAGCGTGTAAGTACAGGGTGGAATCGTGGATGGAAATGTGTTGAAAATGCAGAGGAAAAGGGAAGCTTATGGTTATTGAAGGTTATATGGCCAGGATATATTTTCGCGCTCAAACCATGAATAAAGGCATTCTCCCACAGACGGCGTATTGAGGCGCTGGTTGTAGGGGCTAATATGTGGATTATGGTAATCAGGAAAGATAGATCAAAATTGGTATTGTGGTACTCGGTGAGCAAGGAAACTGGGCCACCAGGTTTGTTGATAGTACGGAAGTGACGATTGGCATAAGAAGGTGTCATTCTCGTACCCATGGCTGTGCCTTGGATCTGAAGGTAGTGTTTGTAAACAAAGGTGAAGTTGTTACATGTGAGAACTAGGTTGACCAGGTTAAGAAGGAAAGCTGTGGTTGGGCTATGACGTTTGGATCTCTGGTTAAGGAAGAACTCCATAGCTGCTTGGCCATTCGCATGAGGAATGTTTGTAAATAAGAAAGTAATATCTATGGTGCAAAGCAGTGTGTGAAAAGAAAAAGGCGGCAATTTACGGGATGATTTCTAAGAAGTGTGTGTAGGCAGGCAGCGCTTGACCATGTGGTTGAAGAAAAGAGTCAACGAGAGCGGAAATGCGTTCAATAGAAGTAATGAAATTCGAAATTTTGTGTTTTTGGGTGTAGGTTAGGTCTGTGGCAGTGGGCTTGTAGATGTTGGGATCGAATAGTTACCGAAGATACGCAAACCAGGTAACCCAGGCAGATCCATTGTAGCCAGCTATAATTTTCCTACTGAACACATTTCCACTCCCGTTGACTACTTCCTTCAACCACATGTTCAAGCGATGCCTGCCTACATACGCGACATCTACCACCTATTAGAAATCATCCATAAATTGCCACCTCTTCCTTCTGACATATTGCTTTGCACCATAGATGTTACTTCATTACATAGCAACATTCCTCATGGCCATGGCCTAGCAGCTATGGAATACTTCCTTAACCAGAGACCCAAACGTCATAGCTCAACCACAGCTTTCCCTCTTAACCTGACCAACCTTGCTCTCACATGTAACAACTTCACCTTTGACGACAAACACTACCTATAGATCCAAGGCACAGCCATGGGTTTGAGAATGGTACCTTCTTATGCTAATTTGTTTATGGGCAAGCTCCAACATGATTTCCTGCAAACTAAGCCTTCGACCCCTCTACTTTGGGTAAGATTCTTGGACGATATAATGATGCTATGGACTCATGGTGAAACCAGTCTCAAGACATTCCTACAACAACTGAACCAATTCCGTGTTGTCCAGTTCACTTGGTCCATTTCTGACACAAGAGTCACATTCCCTGACGTGGACATCACTTTAGAAAAAACACCCTCACCACTTCCGTTCACATAAAACCCACCAACCGTATGCCGTATTTACACTACTCAAGTTCCCATCCTTACCAAACCAAGAAACTGATTCCATTCTCCCTTGCCCTCAGAGGACAACGCCTGAATTCCACCACCTTTGCTGCTCAAACTTACAACCAACGCCTCCAGAAGGCTCTAGTCAACCGAGGTTAATCTTCTAACCTTGAAACCAAACAGATCCGCCGTGTATCCTCACACACAAAAATCACTCAGCAATCCAACCCACCGGCTCTAATCACCCAGTTCCATCCAAAAGTAACCAAGGTCAAACAAATCCTACACTAATTTACACATCCTCCAGTCTGACCCAGACACAAGATCAATATTCCCCACCAAACCTAGATTAGTTTTTCAACATCCACCTAATCTTAGAAACATTTTGAATCTCTCCCTACGTCCGTACGAATCTCTTTACCACCACCCGAAACCGGCGCCCATACATGACAGAAACGCAGATGCAAGTAAGGTCTGCTCCATTTTCATCACTTCTCCCACAATCACTATTAATACTGCTAATGGCCGGTACACCCTCAACCCCAAGGTTACTTGTCACACCCCTAATGTTATATACATCCTAACCTGCAAGTTCTGTGATGCCTTTTATGTGGGAGAATCAAGTTGTGCTCTCAACATTCGTATTAATAACCATCGTCACTTTTGTACTATCAATAAATCGGATGTCCCAGTTTCCTTGCACACCGAGTACCACAATACAAATTTTGATCTATCTTTCCTGGTTGCCATAATCCACATTTTACCTCCTACGACCAGCACCTCAACACGCCGTCTGCGGAAGAATGCCTTTATTCATGGTTTAAGCGCGAAAATATATTCTGGCCTTAACCTTTCCCTTTTCCTATGCATTTTCAACACATTTCCATTCACCATCCCACCCTGTACTTACACGCAATACAGTTATTATTATTTCAAGTTCCGGAAATCTATGTGCTACGGCAGTCAGTTGTTCTCCAGTTTTGATGCATCGTCCGCTACGTGTCGCCACTGTATCTTCAAATTTGTACTATGTGAACACGTGCAGTTCGCTCTCTTCCTATATACTTGAAAACATGCAACTGTATGCACGAAATATAGAGAGACTTTTTATATGTGAATATGTGTGTGATCTAATTCGAAATTATAAGCTGTAAGTATTTTCCTTTATTCTCCTTCATTTTTCTTAAATTTACCTAAAATTGCCCTCCCAGCTTTCCTTTGTGCTAGTTATAAAATGGCAGAATAGGTACAAAAAAAGATACTTACATGGTAGATTCTAGGGACAGCTGTACAATAACATCATAAACACAATAATAAAATAGTACGTTTCGCAATAGCATTTTCAACTGGTAGGAGAAAAATGGACAGAGCGGACAGATGCGGGACTGGTGTTAAGGAAACGCCATATTATCAACCATATATATATATATATATATATATATATATATATATATATATATATATATATATATACA
>JAGDQP010009110.1:0-39195 GCA_022664845.1 Lepisma saccharinum
TATATCCAGGTAAAGGAGAAATACAAAAGGAAGGGTGAGTACATTTTTGTTTCAGGCTGGATATACAGATGAGATATACATATCCTATACTTCTTCAAGGTAAATTATTTTTATCCCAAGTCTTAATTATTAGCATTCTTACATTTAAGTCAAGTCTGTTTATGGATATCTCTGGTTATGATTTCTCACCAATTTTTCGTAAAGCTGAGTTTCTGTTGTGATCTGGTAGGTATCGACGAATGGATGCTTACACACTACAAGATTCTTCAGTTCTTCCATGCCTGGCGCGTTGAGGTGCACTCAGCCCACTATCAAATCTAGAACAAGAGTGCGTTTCCTTTTACTGGGCACCTTGGGAGATAAAGGAGACTGACCACCCTACCTCACATTGTGCCGTAGGCAGATAATATGTGGAGCGCTACCTCCACATCGAGCATGCGCCGTTCACAGCGTATTCTTTCAGCGTATAATGTTCTTTGTTTTCTTTTGTCTATTTAATTTTTGTTTTATTATACATGTATATTATCAAGTATATTATATTATATTATACTATATCATACGTGCATATTATTATACTTCTATATATATCTATATCTATCTATCTATTTATGCCTCTCTCTCTCTCTCTCTCTTTCTCTCTATATCATCATATCATATTCAGCCGTTTTCTATTCACTGCTGGATGAAGGCTTCCCACTTTTCTTTCCACATATCTCGGTCTGCTGATATCCTCATCCATGTAGCTCCTGAAAAACTCTTGATTTCATCTACCATTTTGCATTCGGACGTCGTCTCGGTCGTTTCTTTTCTCTAGGAATAAACTGTAGTACATTTGTCGTCCACCTTCCATCTGTTCGTCTAGCTATTTGACCGGCCCATATCCACTTCATCTTCTTCGCAGTCTTGATTACATCCTCTACCTTTGTTTGTGCGTGATTCCATTCATTTGGTTTCCTGTCCCTCCTGGTTATTTCTAGTATACATCTCTCCATTGCTCTTTGTGTGACTCTCAATCTTTGAGTCGTTTGCGCATTCAATGTCTAAGTTTCACAGCCGCACATCATCACAGGTAAGACACATTGATTATAAACTTTACGCTTCAGACACATTGGTAGTTTACTTTTGAAAATAAATGGTAGTCTTCCAAACGAACTCCACGCCATTTTACATCTTCTATTTATTTCAACAGTCAACTTGGCATTCGATGTTTTGAGCTGGCCTAGGTAAACATACAGTTCAACTATGCCTATTGTCTTTATTTCCCCTTTTGCATCATGTTGATTGTATATGACCTTTGTTTTACTTAAATTCATTTTAAGGCCTATTTTCGAACTCTCATTATTGGGTTATTCCATTCTGGTATGTAGTTCTTCCGCATTTGAAGCAAACAGGACTTCAAACAAGCGATCAGCGAACCGTAGGTGATGAAGATATTCGCCATTAATTTTAATTCAAACTTCACCCCAGTTTAAATTTTGGAACACTCTCTCCAGAACCGCAGAAAATAGTTTCGGGAAAATTGAATATCCTTGCATTCCCCCTTTTCCAACTTCAAATTTTTCACTTTCTTGATGTAGTCTAATGACAGATGTGGCAGTCGAATAAATGTTTCGCAGTAGCTTGATGTACGCACTTTTGATGCCTTGATGTTCGAGTGATTTAAGTACTGCTGACAAGGAGACCGAATCGAAAGCTTTTTCGAAATCTCTGAATCATAAACATAATGGAAGTTCATATTCATTAGTCCTTTCCATAACTCCATTCAATGTTTGTACGTGGTCCATTGTGCTAAATCCACGACGAAATCCGGCAAGTTCCCTTCCCTGGTTAAAATCCAAGTCCCGTTCAATACGATTCGAAATAACTTTGGTGATGATTTTGTACAGATCTGACAGTAAACTAATTGGTCTGTTGTTTTCGACGCGTTCTTTGTCCCCTTTCTTGTACAACAAAATTATAACAGCATTATTCCAACTTCTGGGTATTTCTCTCTTCCTCAGGCACATTGAGAATAATTTCGCAAGTTCCTCTTCCATGTTTTACCTCCCCATTTAAGCATCTCTGCTGTGAGTCCATCTTCTCCTGGCGATTGTCCGTTCTTCATCCCTCGAAGTACTTTATCCACTTCTTCTTTCATTACATCTGGAACATCTACATCATTTTTTTTTAGTCTTTTTTTCCTAGCTCTTCTTCGGAGTAGTACAATTCTCTGTAGAAATTTTCAAATATTTTTATAATTTCTTCCTTATTTCGTGTTACGGTCCCGTCTGGTCTCTTAACGGCAATTATTTGCTTTTTCCCTATCATGAGCTGCTGTTTGCTTTTCTTTATGCTCTTGCTCTCCTCGATTGTATTTCTAACAAGATTTTCGTTATATCTTCGTACATCTTCTCTTATTTTCTTCCTTACGGTTTTATTTAGTTCTATGTATTCAATCCTTTTTATGTAATTTTCCTCTTCTTTCAATTCCCCTCTTTTTTCATCAAGAGCTTAGTTTCTTCTGAGATTTTGCTCTCTCTTTTCTTTCTGGTGCCTGCTATTTTCTTGGCTGTCTCTCTTATTATCTCCGTCAGTATTTTATTTCTGCTATTGATGTCTTCTTCATCCTCTAACTATTTCAAGGCGCTAAATCTGTTGCTTAGTTCTATCTTGAATGTCTCTCTATTTTTCCCTAGATTTTCCAGATCTAAAAGTGGCGGTTTTCCTCCGATAAGCTTCTTTCTCTCAAGTCTAGTATTTAGTTTCAGCTTACATCTCACCATCCTATGATCACTCGAGATTTTGAAACTGATCAGAACAGACACGTCTTGCAGAATTGCCCTGTTATTCAATAGAACGTAGTCTATTTCGTTTTTGGTCCCATTTGGGTCTTTCCATGTCCACTTCCTCTGGGGCGGTTTCTTGAAAAATGTATAGGAAATGAACAGTCTATTGGCTCCTGAGAATTCCACTAACTTCTCTCCTCTCTTGTTTCTTTTGCCAAATCCAAAGTTTCCCACTTTCGTATCACTGCTCGGCTTGGCTCCTGCTTTCGCATTGAAGTCTTCCATTACAATTTTGTAATGCGATTTGCTACTATCCAAGATCTTCTGTATCTCCTCGTATAGGTCTTCGATTTCCTCCTCCGGATGTGAAGTTGTTGAAGCATACACTTGTATAATTTCCATACTGTATCTGTCGTTTATCTTTATCACTACCCTGCGATTCTATCTGAAATTCCTTCAATTTCTGTGTTCCGTGACTTCAGGTGTTCCGTGATTAATTATAAAGCCAACGCCTGTCGGTTTCCCATTTTATGTTCCTTTAAAGTAGAACGTGTGCCCCGACGGTAGTTCCAACTGTTCTTCATTCTTCCTCCACACTTCTGATAGTCCTATGATGTCCCACTTAATCCTCTTGAGTTCACTCTGCAATTCTTCTAATTTTCCTCTCCTGCAAGTGACTGACAGTTGAGAGTCTCCACGTATAGGTCCGTTCGAGTTATCGTGTCGGTGTCCTGGTAGTCTACAGTCCAAACCCGGACATTTTGACTCTCTGACTTCCTGCAGGACTGACCGCTGCCGTTGCCAGCTGCATTCCGTCCTGTGGGTATTGAGGTCCTCCGAGGCTGCTTTCTTACTTGTACCATGTGTAAAGAAAGGAGCGGTTCTGATATTTGACTCACCACGCTGCCAGCTAATGCGGGTTGGTGAGCAGTCCATGCATGTTCGTTCGCCAAGCAGTTGCTTGGGTACTAACAGGCCCCATGACGTGAACGTATGGATTGGACATTAGGCGTCTACCCCGGTGGGTTTCCTTAAGCCTTAGAAAGAGAATTAAGGGGTCTCCTCCCAGTTAGTGGCAGAAGCCTTTTGGAGCGACAGTCCCGGCCCTCTCTCTCTCTCTCTCTCTCTCTCTCTCTCTCTCTATATATATATATATATATATATATATATATATAACAGAAATAAAATACAGACAGATAATAAGAGAGGCGGCAAAGGAAACAGAAGGCATCAGAAGAAAATAAACTCTTGATGAAGAAAAAGAGGGAAATGAAAGAAGGGGAAAATTACATAAAGAGGATTGAGTACATAGAACTAAATAAAACCGCAAGGAAGAAAATAAGAGAGGATGTACGTAGATAGAACGAAAATCTTGTTAAAAATACAATCGAGGAAACAAGAGCTTGAAGAAAAATAAACAGCAGCTCATGATCGGAAAAAAGCAAACAATAATTGCAGTTAAGAGACCTGACAGGACCGTAACACAAAATAAGGAGGAAATTATAAAAATATTTGAAACTTTCTATAGAAAATTGTATTACTTCGAAGAAAAGTTAAGAAAAAAAGATTCAGAACAAAATGATTTAGAAGTCTCAGACGTAATGAAAGAAGAAACGAATAAAGTACTTCGAGGGATGAAGAACGGAAAATCGCCAGTAGAAGATGGACTCACATCAGAGATGTTTAAATTGAGAGGTGAAACGATGAAAGGACAACTTGCTAAATTATTCTCAATGTGCCTGAGAAAAAGGGAAATTCCCTCAACTTGTATATTATAATTTTTACAAGAAAGGGGACAAAGAACGCGTCGAAAACTACAGATCAATTAGTCTACTGCAGAGGTTCTCAACCTGTTTCCTACCACGGCCCCTATTTTATCACATCCTCTTGCCAGCGACCCCTTTGCACCCTAAAAACTGTACCTCTAAATTGGGAGTATTTTGTATTCCCAATTTTTGAAAGGCACTGGCGAACCCATGGTTGGGCTTAGAGTGGCGGTTCTGTTCCTCTCAGTTCTTGGGAGGGAACAGATTAATAGAAACAAAAACGAAGGTAAAATATGAATCTCTGGGTCCGTCTCTGCCTAGGTAGTATAACGTACTCCCATTTTTTTAGAATCAGTGGCGAGAACAGGGATTCATACTTTACCATCCTTTTTGTTTCTATGAATCTGTTTCCTCCCAAAAATTGGGTGGCAAAGAACCACCCCTCCAAATCCAACCCTGGGTTCGCCACTGCCTCTCAAAAAAATGGGAGTACAAAACTGGAGTTCTGTACTCCCAATTCAGAGGTACTGTTTTTAGGGTGTATAATTTCCGGTTTGTAAAAACTTGTGTGGGTTTACTAATTGCGGAGATCTCACGGAGTGCATCTATTGATAGGATCTATTTTTTGTGGATACTAGATACAGTAATTCCCCTAAAAGCAAATGGATTAAAACCAAATTTGGTCAGTTCATTCATGTTACAAATATCTTCTTAGATGAGTTCGTTAGTAAGACTTTAAATTTTGCACAAAAGTTCCATCTGTTGGCGTTACGGCTTCAGTTTTAGATCAAATGTAATGACATCTATCATGAGTTCAGTCAGTTGCAAGCCCTGTCGTTTGTGTCGCCAGTTTTGTGTGCACAAATCTAGCTAATCCATGGGCTTTGCGGTGTTGTCGGTTGGCTTGCGATATTGTGTAGCATCGTGATTTGAATTCTGTGCTATTCATGAAAAATCAAAATGGACAAATTTCTTAAAAGACCTGTAAGTTCTCGTTCCGCAGATGAAGAACCATCACAAAGACAGAAGATACGATGATTCGAACTTGAGGTTTGGTTTCACGGTACTTGGAAATCAGCCGCAGTGTGTGCTGTGTAATGAATTGTTGTCTGCTGAAAGTATGAAGCCTTCCAAGATGTGACGGTACCTGCAATCTAAACATCCTTCGGTGAAAGATGAACCGCTCGAATTTTTCGAACGCAAACTCTCAATACTACAAAAGCAGAAGTTAACCATCACCCACATGACTAATGTAAGTCAAAAGACACTTCAGGTATCATATCAAGTGTCTGTAAGAATTGCCAAAAAAAAAAAAAAAAAAAAGCCAAACCACATACTATTGCAAAAGATTTGATTCTTCCTTCTACACATGATATAGTGTCAACAATGATCAACCGCGAAGAAGCTCAGAAACTATGAAAGATTCCATTGTCGAGTGATACAGCAGCAAGATATATTTCTGATTTGGCCCAAAATGTTCGCGACCAGCTGAAGGAAAAGGTTTTAAAAAAGTGAATTTATTTATATTCAACTGGACGAGTCCACAGATGTAACAAATTGTGCTCCGTTCTTTTGTTTCATTCGATTCCAAACTTCTGACTCTGTGGAAGAGGATATAGTGTTCTGCAAACCCTTGCCTCAACATACAACTGGTAAATCTTTATAGCAGGTTATTTCTTGAGGCCACAAGTTCATTTGAAATAGAATGAGAAAAGTGTTTTTAATCTGCAGTGATGGTGCCAAAGCCTTAACTGGTAAGAAGAATGGGTTTGTGGATTATTTCAAGCCAAATGCAAAATGGACACATGGTTTCCTACATCGGTAAGGTCTAACCGCGAAGAAAACGCCAGGTGAGCAATTCTTCACCTGTTTCACCTGTTAAAAAAATGGTTAATATTTTTTGTTGTGCTTAACAATATGTATACAAAAAATATGTCTATCAAAATAAATTCAAAATAATCTTTAAAAATATTTTTCCGTTACTAGCCGTTAGCCTATTTTTCCGTTAGCCTATTGTATTTATCTTTTCCGCTTCCCTTAGCGACCCCCATGAAATCCTCTTGCGAAGGGGCCGCGCCCCCCAGGTTGAGAAACCCAGGTCTCCTGTCAGTTCTGTATACAAGATATTCACCAAAATTATTTTGAATTGTATTGAACGAGACTTAGATTTTAAGCAGGGAAGGGAACAAGCCGGATTTCGTCGTAGATTTAGCACATCTGTCATTCGACTACATCAAGAGAGTGAACAATTTAAAGTTGGAAAAGGGTTAAGGCAAGGAGATTCAATTTCTCCAAAACTATTTTCAGCGGTCCTGGAGGGAGTATTCCAAAATTTAAACTCTGATGAAATTGGAATAAAATCAATGGCGATTACCTTAATCATCTACGATTCGCTGCTGTTTGCTCCAAGTGCGGAAGAACTACAAACCAGAATGGAAGAGCTTTGTAATGAGAGTTCGAAAATATGACTTAAAATTAATTTAAGTAAAACAGAATACAATCAACATGCTGCAAAGAAGGAAATCAAGATTCACGGAGAGACAATATTCATAGTTGATGAGTATGTTTACCTAGGCCAACTCAAAACATCGAATGCCAAATTGACTGATGAAATAAATTGAAGATGTAAAATGTTGTGGAGTTCGTTTGGAAGACTACACTTTATTTTGAAAAGCAAACTACCAATATGTCTCCAGCGTAAAGTATATAATTAATGTGTTTTACCGGTAATGATGTATGGCTGTGAAACTTGGACATTGAATGCGCAAACGGCTCAAAGGTTAAGTGTCACAAAAAGAGCAATGGAAAAATGCACAATAGGAATAACTAGGAGGGACTGGAAAGACATGAATGGATTCACGCACAAACCAAAGTAGAAGATATAATCAAAACTGTGAAAAAGATGAAATGGAGATGGGCTGGTCACATAGGTAAACGAACAGATGGAAGGTGGACGACGAATGTCTTACATTGGATTACCAGATAAAAGAAACGTCGGAGACGAGATCCGAATGTAAGATGGGTAGATGAAATCAAACTTTTTCAGGAGCTACATGGATGAGGATAGCAGCAGCTTTAATCGAGCTTGGATAGAAAACGTCTGAATATGATGATGATATAATAATTCACAGCATATTAAATCCACTACTAGATTATGCCTCTTCCGGAGGGCGAAGTTGGTCTACTGCTCCCACGCTGACAAGAATCACGATGCTGGGTGGGGACCGTTCCAGACCTTGACGCCTTGGAAAAATTTCCCTGGCAGAGCCGGGAATCTAACGCGGGTCTCCAGGATCAGCAGTCAGCGACGGTAACCACCAAACCAACGGAGCGGTCTATGTATCAATATCTATATTTATATTAAAATTTGATGAATTGTTTGGGCATTTATATTTGTTAATTAAGTTATAATTTTATTTTGGTACTTGTTTGTACAGTTATAGAATAACGTAATTGGGCATCAGTTTGTTGTGTACTCAAAAATAAATACATTTTTAAATTAACGCGGCAGAATATAATTTATGTGTAGACGTAGGAAAATAGATTGCAAACATGGAATTACATCCTTTAGACTAGCTGGAAAGTGAGCTACCTGCTTTAGCCATAGGGTTTACATGCCCACTTGTAGATCACGTGATCGGCAAGTGGTTAGTAAAGTAGCCGGGGCAACAACTACTCACAACTAGTTACTAGTTGAGACGCTATCCGGGTAACCGAGTAATAGGATAGTATGGTTGTTGCCATTGGGTATTTTCAGTTTCCACTGCTCATAAACTATTCCGGTGACAACATAAACTTTACGTTTTTGCCAGTATTTATCGAATTGATCATTTGTTCAAATTACATGACTAGAGAGTATAAAGACTTCGAGATGGGCAAAAGTTGAGCGTGCTCACTTTCTGTGCAAGTGATCAAGAGGTTCAGTTTCCGCTAAGATCAAATAAACGTAGTGGTTCGGAGCGCACTTTACGAGAAACTGTAGGTCCTGTCCTTAGATATCACAGCTCCTTTATGACGTTAATAAAAATCCAATCAATCAGAATACAGTATAAAATGTCGTTTGGGAAAAAGTGAACCTGAATACATTGTAGTTGCAACTTGCATCGAAGCAACAGCTGAATTGTAAATTCAGACAGGTGTGCCAACGTCAATTTTGGAGATATGAACTAAGTTTCACAGGACACGAGGAAAATGATTCCGAGTAACAAGGACAAATAGATCGGCCCAATTAACTTGCCGATTTGTTAAAAAAGAAAAAAAAAAGTGACATGCTCACAGTAAAAGTGATACATATAAATCAAATGTGATTCTGTATTGTATTTTACTGCTTCCATCGAGTCTATACAAACATGTAGTTCTAGATTAATGATAACAGATGGCAGTAACATTCAGATGATTCTGAAGCAAAGCACTCTTTCAATAATGAATTTCGTCGCTGCTTTTGTCAAAACATCATGCGGAGTGTAGCATAGGCTTGTTTTCGCTATAGGCCTACTTCCGGCCTGAACCAAAGTTGCCTAAAAATGTATTTCTAATTAAAATTTGTTGAAATCAATTACTATAATTTTGCCTCTATATAATGCAAGATATTAAATTTGATTTTTAATTATCTTAATGTATTAGCAGAGAGAAAGGAATAAATGTTATTCCTTTCTCTCTAGTATTAGTTAAAAGATTTTACTTTCTTCATGTAGTTTTGTTAAATGATCAATGGCGATTGAAAGGGCCTATTTTCATTAAATTACAAATATCTAATTTCAAAACCGCTTTGCCAACCATTTCTGCAAAGGGAAAACATATTGTATCTACAATGACATTTCACTTTTATTGTAACTTGAAATTTCATTGAAATTTTATTTAACTGAAGAAGTTGCAGTAACATAATATAAGATGCCAGTTTTTTCTCTGACGGACCCCTTGTGCACAGAGATGTAATGCTAATTTTTTAGGTGGGTATAGGCTGCGCTCATTATAACGAAACCTTTCGTTTACTATCTCATATGCCTGGATATTTCATAAATTTAATTGGGTATACGGTGATGCCTAAAAAATCGAGGCGGGTATACGTCGTATACCCTCCATTACATCCCTGTCTTGAAATCACAACAATAACCTAACGTGACAGATAGAGAAACAAGGGAAACCTTATACTTACAATCAGTTACGAACCCAAGATATTTTCCTTCCTTTTTTCTGACCCAATCCTATTCCACCCACCCAGCGTTGAACTCGGTAACTTGGTTGATCCTTTATTTTATCAGGTTTTTCTTTAATGCAGTCAACTAAACGCTGAATTCTGATATCAAGGATGTCGAAAATATGCGCACCGTTAGTGCATTAACAAAGAAAGAATGCAAAATTTGGATAACAACAATGTCATATCTACCAACAATTTTCACTCAGAGAAACTTCTGGGGTTGCCTAAGAATCGACTCGGATATGCGAACGAATTAAGTAAGAATACTTCTCATTGTCAGATTGACAATCGTTGAAATTTACACAATCGAGGAATACCGAATGTTGCAAATTGCTATCAACATATGGAACGCTTATATCGAACATTGATTCGTTTACCATACTTGGCAACTTATCGCAGTTGGAAAGTGAATTCAGTGCACATTTTGTTTGAATCTTAGTGTATGATACACAAAATGAAGTGAAGAAGACAAAACTTCCACGACTACTTAATAAACGTAGATAAACTTGCCATGAACGTTCACAAGTACAAGAAACGAAAAAGAAACACAAGATGAGGACAAAGAATTAACACTTTTTTAAAAAATATAAATATTTTTAAAATGTATATAAGCTCCTTACTCTTGAAGTACTAACTGACAGAAAAAAGTACTACAGGAAAGCTTCATTAACTTGTTCCCTCAGTTTTGAAATTTTCTCAGAACAAGTTAATGGAGCTCTACAGGGGTTGAATTTATAGCTCACTAATTAGCTTTCCTGTAAATTTTGCTAAAAATCTTTCTGATCCCATGTAACGATCTAAGTGGCGAACGGTTTAAATAATAAGACTTCGTGTAATTTCCACTTGTCACTGGTTTTTCATCTGGCGTTTTGTTTCTTGAATTATCATTTCCCAGAAAAAGCTTTAATCTCGGAGAGAGATGGAGAAAGGATTGGGTTTCCAGTTTAGATCTTCATAGTTAAGCTGTTCCAGGCATAGTCAACAAAAAACAGCAATAACTAAATTAATAAACAACACGCTTGCAAATTAACAGTTCATTTCGATCGCATATACCTCCTCTACCATTTCCTGTGCTTTATTATGATAGCATCAAAGTTGTTTGGATTCTTCCTCAGACACAACGCTCTGGAAACCACAAGCATCAAAAACAAACTACGAGTGAGAAAATTTAATTAGCAGTAAGTCCGCTGTTAACTCTTGCGTCAAGAGAAACAAACACAATCGAAGCTTTTGCTACAAAATGGTGGAATATGTTGCAATCTTTAGGAACGTTTGTGAATTACTTGAGAGAGGAGTGACATCTGTTAAGAGTGACTTTACCTATGAATGTTTTTACCGGCTTTCTTTAATTAATGGAGCAAATTAAAATCTATCATTGACTCAGGGAACTTGAATTTAATTTTTAAGGCCTTTGCGCAACTTTGACTCAGGCCATTTTCAACACTCTCTTTTTTCATTATTGTATATTTCCCGGGGTATATCATAATTCAAGATTTGAATCATACTTACCACTCTTTGTTGCTTATTATCTTTTACTTGAAACAAAAAATCGTTACTTAATGAAGTTAATGAAGAGCTAGTGATAGGGAAACCGGAGCTTAGTAAGGTTCGGTAAAGAAAGTAATGATAAAGGAAAAATGTACACTTCACACGAAATGTTTCATGTATTTAAAGCTAACTTAATTTCTTTTCTAAGGCCTATACAAATGAAGAGGATGTCGTATTTTTTAAACCCTCACTTGACCTGAACCAGTTCTGCATTACGTTTAATATTAGCAAACAATTTTAACGTTCTTGCATAATTTGACATGAATATGATTTGCGAATTAATATCGAATGTCTAACGAAACGATAAGAAAAATCCTCAATTATTAGTTTTGAAGTCATTCCTGACAGAAGATACACACATTCAAGTGACAAGAAACTACCTTAGGTTTTTTTATTTACCTCTGGTTGCTAATCATAACCCTCTAATGCTCTTAAATAGACCCTTGAGTATTGAACTAAACTATTCATTTAGCCGTCTCGTAGGCCAGATCTAATCCAATTCAACTGCCTATATGCGATCATATTAGTACAGATACCTTTGGAAATTACTTTCTGTAGTTAAATATAACTCCGAACATCATAAATTCGCTTAACAGAAAGAGTAAAATCTTTAAAAATCTGATGGAAAACTTTTGTGCTTCTTTTATAAGTTGAAGGAAATATTCGGAGCTATAAAAGTGAACTGTATAGTAATGATAATGTAAAAACAAACTTTCGTTTACGTCGCTACCAGTTAAAATTTATTTGGCGAATTGTAAGGATCCCTGAGGTAAAAGTGACAAGTTGACTCTGCTGTAAATGTCTGAGAAAAATATCACTTTCCTCATCAGTTATTCAAAGCTTTTGTGTTAGTAAGGGACTTAAAGGTGAAAATGCAAATTATGAGTTTAGGAATTGAACTCAGGAGCTGGGATTTGGTATGCAAGATGTCTATAGTCTTATCTACTGTTAGGCAACGAAAAGGTTTCGCAATTAGAACATGAGGTATTGTACTTTTTACAGTGTTGCCATCTTTCCAAATTTATTACTTGCGTACCTTATATCGGAGAAAAATTATTTAAAGGGTTACACGCTAATGCATGTCAAGATATAGTAACAGATGGTTCATGGATTCTCCTGGGGTAAAATATTCTGGAGGCAAACTAGTCCCTCATTCGGATCTCCGTGTGGGGACTGCTTCAAGGGTCTCCAAGAACAGGATTATGAAAGACCTTAGAATAAGAACGTGGAACATACGAACGTCATACAAAACGGACGCTCTTCGGACGCAAGACCGAAAATTGCGAGTTGGAAATATTAGAGATACAAGAAGTCCGGTGGAAGGATCAAGATTGCATCCGACAGGGCAAGTACTGTTCCTACTACGGGGGAACGCAGTCTTAAGATTTCGGAACAGGATTTCTCATTAAGAACAGTGTCCTTCCCGCAGAGCAGAATATAGAGTTCGTAAACGAAAGACTATTGTATGTTACGATACGAACTCCATGGGGCAACATGATTTTAATAAGTGTCCATGCTCCGACCGAGGTGGCAAATCATAACGACAAAGATCCATGTTACAAGGAGCTAGAAAGGTTATTTGATTGACCGATTACGGGAGTATAATACGAAAATTGTGTTGGGTGACTTCAACGCTAAGGTAGGGAGGGGGGGGAATATAGATCTACTATGGGCAAATACAGCCTTCAAGAAATCAGCAACAACAATGGAGAAAGACTGATAACTTTCGCGATGTCTGAAAACCTCCTAGTAAAGAGCACGCACTTTGAACACAAAGATATACACAAATACACATGGGTATCTCCGGATGGTAAAAACTCTCAACCAGATCGATCACATATTATTAGACAGACGGAGACGCACCAACATAATGGACGTTAGGTTTTACAGAGGAGCGGAAGGTGACACCGATAATCAGTTAGTGATCACAAATGTGAGGAAAAGTTAAGGATCGCGAGCACAGAAGGCAAGGGATCAAAAGAACTGAATTCGAAGTTAAACGACTGGATAATCCGAGCGTAAGAGTAGATTACGAATTGGAAATCTCAAATAGGTTCGAAATCTTAGTTATACAGTGAAAGGCGCAGCGAAGGAAAGTTTAGGTGAAAAAAAAGCCGAAAAACAAGCCTTAGTTTGATGAAGAATGCCTTAAACTTCATGAGGAACGGAAACAAGCGAGGCAACAATGGCTAAGTAATAAAAGCGAAGCAAATAACAACCACTACAGTAATGCGAAACATACCGCCACACAGGGGTTCAGAAACAAAAAGCGAGAATATCTGACGCAGAAGTTTCAGGAGACAGAGGAAAACGGCAAGGCAAATAACATATGAGATCTGTTCAAAGGGGTAAACTCGTTAAGAAAAGGTCACCAGCCTAGGTTAGGAATGATTAGAAATGAACGCGGAGATCTTCAACTGGTTCCGACTAAAATTATCGAGGTGTAAAAAAATTATTTCGACAAACTTCTTAATGTACTATCATGGCCAATATAATGTTTACATGACTTTATTATACACGATTTTTCTCTAAGCCTAGAAGATAGGCCACCCAACTAACGTAGAGGGGGTGATGTGTGATTCTGAGAGTGTGTGCGTGAACGAGCAAGGGTTGGATATTTTTTTTCTTTAAGAGAAATCATTATCGCATGTCCTGTCTTCTGGAAAGATATTTATGGTTTCTTGTAGTTTCTAGGAAATAATAATAATAAAAAAAGTAAGAGTATCGCATTTGAAACAGCAAAACAGGGAACCTAACGCAATTTTACTTTAGTTGGACCATTAGTTGAAATTTACTGGAAGATGTAATTTAAATTGTCCGATAGAAAAATCCTTGCCGAACATGGAGAAACGAAAATGAACGTTGAAACCTATGGGTACTAGGTAATTATTTCTTTCTTAATGAATCGAGTATTCCATAGAACACTAACGTTATGCACGAAAGACATGAAAAAACGTCTGTTTCTATCAGTTCTTAAAAATGGGGCACCATATTTATGCTTTATAATTTCTGATATGTTATTATTTATGTTACAAAGAAGATGTTAGTAGCAAAATACACCAACTAAGGTGCGTACTAAGTTATAGTAAATGAAATTTATATATTTATATCTATCTAAATCTAAATCACAGCCATATTCAGTCCACTAGTGGATGAGGCCTCTCTCCGAAGGTTGACCATACGGGTTGGGAGACGAGAGACGAAGCTCTCGCTGTAATCGCCACTGTCTTTTATTCACAGCAGCTCCCCAATTGTCCTCACGATGCTGGGTCAACACCGAAATTTTTGAGCTCCCACCGGGAATCGAACCCGGGACCGCTCGCACTGAAGTCGAGCGAGCTATATCTATCTATCTATCTATCTATCTATCTATCTATCTATCTATTAATATTCAACAGATACAAATGAAAGAATGAATCTTTGAGCATGATATAGAGAATATCTGACATAAATTAAGATTTTTCTCTTTCTAGACAAATAATTGTGTGTGTGCGTGCGTGTGATAAACGTAGATATGAGTATGTTTTGTTGCAAAGGACCATCATATCTAACTTTGGAGAGTGTTGGTTTCATATTCGGGAGGTCCTCGGTTCGGTACCAGCGGCTGACTGTCCTGACTTAGGATTTCCCAGTGTTTTCCTCAGCCACACTAGGCATGTACCGGGATGGTACCTTCAATTTAGGACCTGGCCGACTCCCTACCGCATTTCACAAAACCTTATCTTGGAGTGATCCATAGGTGACTAAAAGCTATAAATAAGATGCAAACCCAACGAGTATAATATATAAACCTGTCGCTCTGTTAATCGGCATATAGCTTCTTAATGCCGTGTTGATGGATCGACATGGAGACCGAAATGGATAGAGTGGCCGTAGCTCAGTTGCTATAGCGTTGGCTTAGCAATCGAAAGGTTCTAGTACGGCCATCTATCCTGACTGAGGTAGTAGCGGGTCATTTTCCTCACGACACGAATAAACTAATGTTTATAATCCGCAGAGATAGAATAAACATACACACACACACTCACATAATGACAGTGTGTCTAGGAGAAGGAATTAGTAAGAAAGAAAGAGAAAAAAGGAATTGACGAAGTTATGGAAAGAAAGAGAAGGATAGAGAAAGATCAATGAAAATAGTGAAACTAGATTGATCTATTATTAACCTAAAGAACAAACGCAAACACACGGTTTAGTTTCTGATTCCAGCTAGTGATGCTCCAGCCCAAGAAGAATCTCTGATTGAGTTCTGCAAATAGTTGAAGCTATCATTTTTGTCGAAAAAAAAGCGCTAACTGGGGATCGAACCCGGGCTGTACTATGGAAAGGTCAAAACGAATTCACTACACCACACATTTCGCTTCTAAAAATCTATGCAACACATGTTACAGTTGTTCTGTGTTAAAGAAGTACAAGAAAACTGGACGCTTCAGGTCAATGACTTCTTCGTTTGCACTGTTAACACACAGATACTTTATTTTGCATTTTCCAACCAATATTCGTTAATCGTCGTCGTCTTCTTTTTCTACAAGCACGTTCCTACCAAAGGGAATTCGGCTAGCTGCTTCCACATTTATTAGTATTCGAAGTTCACGAACAGAAGTGTCTATTCTATTATTCACTTTTGCCTTGTAAAATATATTTAGTAAGAACAGGTTTCGAACCTCTTTTACTCACTTTCAATACTCAGAAGCCTGACATCGTTCCACTGGACTAGTGTTCTTAGCTGAAGCTAAACCTCCAGAAATATCATTACTACTTTCAGCGACCGGTTTCTCAAAACTTTAGGAACATATTACTAGTCTCTACACTATTAATATCAATTCGCTTCACAAGTTCCTGTTTCTCAAACTTGCAGTTGTAAAATACTAGCCACAAGTCCACGGACTAGTATCACAATGTGACTAGTATTAGTAGTGATTCTATTTCTCGAAATAACAGTGTAGTCGTCTACTCTTGTAACCCAAAAGTAAATGTCCACAAGTATCTGCAGACTTGTAGCCTATGTAGATGGATCGTTACAAGCCAAGATTTACTTTCTACAGGGAAAGTATAATTGATAAGAGAGATTGGAAATGAAATTTCGTGCATAAATTTTTCAAATGCACACTATTTTTTTAAAATTAATATGGTGCGGTTCAACATCACACTAAAAATGCAATGTCTTTCCACCATAAATATGCATCCGATAACTGTGATGTTTTAGTCAATCCAAAACGCACTTATTTAAAATTTATTATTATTATAGTCTAAATAAAATTTGTTAGTATTTTTTCTGAGTTCAATATTGTGTACCATTTTCAAGTAATTTTGACACTATAAATTTTTTTAGGAGAATTTCTTGAGAATCTGAAATCAAATCATTAATAATTTCTAGTACATGACATTTCTGGAATAGAATAATTGTTTTTAGTTAACGTGAATCTGAAATTATTTGTAATCAGTTACTAAACATTATATTCAAAGTATGCGTCTGAAATATTTAACTGTAGCATGCCTTGATTAGCGTAAAAAGGCACGTAGGTTTTAATTTGTTTCTAAATATACAGTTCATTATCTTATTTCAAGTTACCTTGTATCAAAAGGCAATTTTTCATTTAAATTTTAAAACGATTCCAACTTTACTTAATTTTTCAACATAAAAATGTCTTTCTTGTGTTGCCTCATTTTTAATATAATACTCTTTTTCTTGTGTTACTTCTAAACAGAATAAAGAGAAGACAATTGGGTTATATCTGTTTTTAGAAGTAGAGCAGAAAGTTGTTTTTTGTTTTGTCTAAGTTTGGTTGGCTTGCAATTTAGATATGTAATTCTTGATGACTAACCTAAGTTGGCTCATATTTTCGTTTATCATCGTGCGAATACGATTTTACTTCACTATACTTTTTGAGTTGAAAAGCATTCCCCAAGTAGCACATCCACGTCGGCCGATATTGGCATATTTGATTTTTCGACATCGATCGATATCGTTCAACGACATGTGCCTCATTGGATGGCAAACCTCTTGGCTAATATCGGTCAACGATATCAATCGACATCGCAGATCGACATCGATCATCTACATTGCTTAATATCTGGTATCGACATCACTCAATATCGGTCATTGACATTGTGAACATAATGTAATTCTGACTTTTTACTATTTTTTAAAAGAAATGCCCCTTTTTATATAGGACCACCAATATAGACAAACCATGAAATAATAAAACACGTTAGAAATTGTAAAAAGAAATATAGTAATTGTAAAGAATACTATTTTTCTGTAGCTAAAGTTACATCACTTCGCTGTGCTAATAGATTGTAAAATTTGACGACCACTGCTAGTTTGTAAAATAATGTTATTTTCGATGTTGCGTTCATGCCAAAATTTGTAGCTCCGCTCCATTGTCATCAAATCTCTTCTCCTTTTAACTTTTTCTATTTTTTTTTTTTTTTTTTTTTTTGCCAAGAAGTTAAGAGTACAGTGGCCTTGATTACAATGAAACAGCTTCAATTGAAGGAAATGATGTGAAATATATGTAAAGAAATCTAACTTTAACTTATCCTCCCACTAAGAGAAATCTCTCTTAACAACCACATACCCTGAAGAAAATATTCTATTTTCTTCCGTACAAACGAAACAAAAGTGTAAAATGTCCCCCAGTTCTGGCGGTGTACGATAACAAGCATAATAAATATTACTATATATCTTGTTGGTTTGTCTATGTACTTACAGTGATCAAACTATCCTTGGGAAAAACACAATCAACTTTAACATTTTATTTGTCTATACCCTTCCCGTGAAAAGATGTGTTACTTCTACACTTCAACATGCTTCAACGGTTCAACATGCTTCAACAAACAAAGCTGGCCGCGTGCTGACGACAATATGAAGTTTTATATTTTATCACCAGAGGGATATAGCATCGCTTGAATAAACTTTGTTCTGCCCATATGGACCGATATTGATCAACATAGATATGGTTAACCGACATGGTTCTATATGGTTCCATGACGGGTGCTCTATTTTCTTAATTTTAATTTATTCATTATGAGCAAAATGTTTTGTAGAAAATCGACTTATTCTTTGCACAATACTTATTATAGTTTTAGAAAATAGGTAAATTAGTGATACCGATAATCGATGTCGATCCAGCATCGATCGACGTGGGCTAAAGCGAGCCGCTCTCCCGCCCACATTAACGATGTGGGGCGATATGGGTCCCATGAGCGGCCAACGTGCATGTGCTACTGGGGTGATCATTTTACGAACATACACATTTTGCACGAATTAGAGTCCTGCAAATATAGGCCCGCACCAGCCCCGATCGACACGTGTGACTTCTACCTCATTAACTCACCAGCTTACTTGTTGGCCCGGTGGTCAACGTATTGGAAAGCTGATCGAAAGGTCCCGGGATCGAACCCGGGAGTCGCTACTTTTACGCGGATGATGTAGATTTAATAGATAATGATGATGTAGATGATATAGATGTACTACATGCAGGGTTAAAAAAATCACTATTTTAAAAAAAAATCATTTTTGTTGAATTTTTATATAAATCGATTTTTATTTAAATCATTTTTTAAAATTTATTTAAATAACTTGCGGCACTGAAAAAAACTACTAAGTTAGTTTTTCCTTTCCAAATATGTTAACCAGTAAATACTAAAGTAAAATTCACAAATATGTCTTTACGGAAGATAGCATGAATAATATGCAATTACAACAACTTGTAATAATTTTGAAAAGGAAGATATGGCGTTACTGACTTACGTTATATTTAACGAAAGGAAGTTAACATATCGGAAAATTATACGTTAATTTCGACGATACACGATGGATGAAGTGGTTTACAGAGGTATATACCGTAATTAAGTTGGAGAAAGAAACAATTTACAATGTTTCTACGCATCAGCTTTCCTTCTAAAATGACGTCTGTGTCTTCCTTTCTTCTTAAGCAATCGCAAATTTTTATAATTGCTATTGGCTCTTTTCTTCAGTCTACATTTTCTTAACGACATAGTCTAGGATTTTAGTTTAATAAGATAAATTTTAGTTCATTTCACTTAGGTTTCAGGTCTCAAAACTTACTATCAATTTGGCAATATCCTATGAAAATATTCCCCAAAGTATGAGAGCTATTTTGGAGGCGTGGTCGCTCAGTGGTATAGCACTCACCTCTGGTCCGTGGGGTCCCTGGTTCGATCCCGGCTCGTGTCGTGTGGGCTTTTAAGTGAACAAATTCGTGTTCACGGGTTTCCGCAGGGTTCTCTTGTTTTCTCCCACTTTCTTGATTTCACCAATTCTCCCATCATCGTCCATTCGATCTGATCCAAAGTTACCTAAAGGTTTTACATAAAATTCAATTCAATGAGAGGTATCTAATGCTGTCAAATCAATAGAGGATACGAAGATTTGCATTTTCATTCTTCAGCATACACATTTGGTAGACTATATACTTCTATTGAGTATAAATTGCTTTTGAGGAATTTGTGAAGAAATCAAATAATTTGATTCAATAAGCAAAGCAGGTAATGTTACGAGACAACAATTTTTGTTTTGTAAACAAAAACTGTATTTTCTGTGTGTTCATTTTCTTATATATATATATATACAGTAGACTCGCGGTTAACCAAGCCCCGGTTATCCGAGGCTCCAGGTTAACCGAGCCGATCTAGTACACCTTAACGAAACCTCGAGCTTGCTGATTTCGTGCACCTCGCGTTTTGTTTACAAAATCTGTTGTTTATCTCTTTTGTATAATTACATATGTATTGTTTTGTAATGTACGTATTAAATAAACACTTACTTCACATTAATGCAGATAGTTAATCTTCAAGTTTTGTAACCCATTAATCCCAGATCTCAGTATTATCCGAGTTTTTCCTATCCGAGGTAGTCTCGTACCCCATTAACTCGGATAATCGCGAGTCTACTGTATTACCAAAATAAACATACAGTATTTGTAATACAAATTGTAAACTTATAATGTGAATTGGATTCCTAGGTTCTCCTCTAAAATTTTGCATGTAATACGAAATGAATCAATCAAATAGTTTCGTAAAATTCTATGTCGATCATTTTGGTTTTGGATTACATGATAAGAGAATTTCATCACATAAGGACTAAAAGGTAAATTTCAAACCTCAGAATGATTAAAAATACGGCACTTTATTTCCACTGTTTAAATATATATTTTATTTAAATTATTGATTTAAAAAAAATCACCTGATTTAAATCACTTTGATTTAAATCAATCAACCTTGCTACATAGTTACACGGAGATCTTAGTACAAGCCGAAACACTGGGAATAAAGGAAATAGATACATAACAATTAAAAACGAGAGCATAGAGAAAGTAAACAAATTTAAATAGTTAAAACATAGGCAACAAGGAAAAACGAGGTCACGGAAGAAGTAAAAATTGGCTTAGCATCGGGAAACGCATGTTTCTACTCAGTCTAGAAACTCCTAACCACGCAATTAATATTAAGAAAATTGCAATTGAAAATTTACAGAACGGTTAATCTGCCAGTAATACTTTACGGTTGCGAAAGTAGAAGTATGACGCTAGCAGATGAACATAAATTACGAGTGTTTGAAAATAAGGTCTTGAGAGAGATATACGGACCAAAACAGGACGCGATGACTGGGGAACGGGGAAGACTGCATAATGAAGAACTTCACGGACTGTACGACTCACCCGATGTTGTAAGAATAATGAAATCACGAAGACTAAGATGGGCAGGCCATGTAGCTCGGTTGGGAGAAAAACTAAGATTATATTCCATCGTGATTGGTAAGCTGAATGAAAAGAGACCGTTAGGAAAACCGAGAGGACGTTGGGAGATATTATTAGAAGGGATCTTCGAGAAGTAGGTGTTTGTGATGATGAAAACTGGTTTGATCTTGCTTGGGATAGAATTCTATACAGAACGTTTGTTACTGTGGCGATTAACTTGCGAGTTCCGTAAGCCATAGAGTAAGTAACTAATTGTTGTGTTAGAATTTGGTAAAGTTTAATCTTGCTTTCTCCGTGGCCATGCATAGGTGTGAAATTTAATTTTAGCGTATTTAACCAGAAAGTTATGTATATGTATAAACAGCCTGTAGTTGTCTCTACAAATATGAATGAACATTAAGAGAATGATATAGAGATTTTGTTTGAACTGAATCTTTTGTTTCACGCTTCATAGAAGATACAGGTAAGGGAGAATGCGTTTGAGGTTTTAGGGATCATACTGTGACTCTCATTCTGCAATCCTCTTCCATATTTTTGCGTTGGTGGTTTTTGTGGCATCTCTCTTTTAATCATGGATCATGATTAGATTTTCAGTTGGGTATTCTGCGTTTATATTTTCCTCTCATCTTACATTAGCACAAAACTAATTAAATTTGCCTTTAACTAAGTTAGAAAGGGGAACTCAGAGTAGGTAAGAAGACAAAAAAAATCCTAGTTAGAATACATAAGGTATGTAATAAAAGGTTTCACAGCAACGCAAAGGTTACATGTTGCTCTTTAGTTACTAGGAAGTTGTAAAATTATATCCGTCGATCCTTCGATCCTGATCATAGTACAATTATTACAAATGTTGTTCACTATAAATAGCATTGTGAACTATTTGAGTACCAACTTTGGAAATATTGGTTTTCTCTAAAATAAAGTAAAACAAGAACTTCTCCACTTGTTATAAATGCTATATTTATTGGTTTTTCAACAACTAAATCATCTGTCTGTTTCAAAGGGATTTGGATTCTTTATTCTGGGTCTGTAGACATCCTTGACTCAGACGGATAGCAGAGGGAGAAGAATGTAGGTAAGAAGCAGGTTAGGGTCTAGTTCAGAGGTACAATTCCGGTATTGACATGGTGCGACTGAAGGAGCCATTCGGCTTGAACCCAAGAACTTGCGAATGCGTAGCCAAATGCTCTTGCAACTGAGCTACGGCCACTTGGTAACTACAGTCCGTTTCCTGAAATCATTCTTGTTCTTCTTGGTTCGTGCGAGAAGCAGAAAGAAGATCGCGAACCTGGTCTCAATTTCAGATACCATTCTAGCGTTGATCTATAAAGAGTGACAAAAAGGATGGAGAAAGTTCATCAACGTCACTGTAGTCATAAGGTCGCCATCTTGGAAAATGGCCGTCATAGTAAAACGTAGTTGTTATTTTATCGTTTTATGCTTTGAGACCACTCTGTCATTTGGACGAAAAGAGATATGCTAATTTTCCATAAGTTGTGTGCCTAAAACGTCACCTATTGAAACGCACATAAAAGAAAGTAGTTTTTCTGCCGAAGCATTGGCAAGATACCTTTCTCGGTCCTTAAAATGAACATGAAATTATATTGGAGAGGACAGTATTTTGTGATTTCCGGAGCAGGGGTAGCAGGTGACCTCAGCTAACGTTTGGTATGCTCTAGAACTAATTAAGCCTCGTCCAGTCTGTAATGGTTTCCGGAAAACATCGGCACCTTATTTTTTTTAAATTTAATTTTAAGGTAATTTTGACTCAGACCGTCGGCACCTTACTGTTTTCGACACTTATGCGTATGGAAGCATATAGAGGGGGCGGGGGAATTTGTCGCGATTTCTGGACCAGAGGTATTATTAGATAATCTCAGTTAGCTTTCGATATGCTGTAGAACTAATTAATCTTCGTTGAAAGAACCTATAATCATTTCCGGAAAACAACATCAACTTAATATTTTCGATATTTATGGGTATTGAGATGTTTGAGAGAGGAGGGTTTATCCCGATTTCCAGAGCATGATTAGTTGTGATCTCAACCAGCTTTTGATATATTGTAGGGTTAATTAGACTTCGTCGAAAGAACCTATAACTAGTGTTGTACACGAGACGAGATTGAGGCTGTCTCGTTTCGAAAATGTCTTGTCCAGAAAGTTTTCGTCTTGAAATCATGGATAATGAATATTATGAGAGTGATATCTCGTCTCGTTTTCCATATACATTTCTCTGTCCCGTCTCGTCTAGTGGGCATCACTACCTAAAATCTTTTCCAGAAAACATCGGCAATTTACAGTTTTCGGCACTTATGTGCATGAAAATCTCTGGGAGGGACATTTTTGTTCTGGTAAAAAAAAACACGAGAGGTCACATGTGTTTATTAATAAAACTATTTAAACTTTAGATTTGAAATCCCACCATCGTGAATTAATGAACAACTAGAATAAAACACTTGTGCTCAATTTTACTGCATGTTTTAGAATTTATATTGTATCTACACTATTAAAAAATTTGGAAAAGTGACTTGATGTATTCAGTAATATTTCTGATAAATCTTAGTATTTGCAGTAATCTTGGAAAACGCCGAGAAACTTCTTTTGTGATATTAAAATTTCTCAATTTTCAGTTCGTGTGAAGTTCGCACATGCGCAGAAAGAGAAAACGTTTCCTTATCGTAACCAAACACGTCATTCTGATCAAGTGTTTGCTGTACTTTACCAGAAATAGGAGGAGACATTCTCAGTGAATGAGAATTGCCATCCAAAATGAGCAAATAGAAAAAAGTTATTAAAATGTGGCGTAAGTTGTGGGAGTAACCTTGTCTACGATTTCGAGCTTCGGGCAACATATTTCTGACCTTCTATACTATTTCCATCTTATGTTTAATTGATGACAGTTTAGTTCAGCCAGTAAGATGCTGGACGTCTAACTAAACAACCAGAGTTCAAATCTCTCTTGAGGCTTTTATTTTTCCTTTTGTTCCCAGCATTCCTAAAAACTGAATAATAACTGTTTTTCAAGTTACTGGGAATGTGCAGGCAACTATGGTTGCCTATCTTCTTCAAGGAATGTTTCGGAATTTTTTAACAGCGTGAAATGAGGTGCGATGGGTTTCCTTGCTAACGGTATTCCCTTAAAGATTAGCAGCAATGATAGCAAATTATTTGAAACAATGAAAAGTTGTCCTTACAGACTTTTTAAAATGAAAAGAAAGAAAGGTGACTTATTTCAAATTTAATTTTAGCTTGAAGTAAAGAATGTTTAAATATAATCTGACTACATCAAGATGTTGCTTCAATTTGGTTTTTGACTGCACATTATAGTTTCTTACAAGTGAACCAGGTCAGCTGATTAGTAGATATTTGCAGGAAATGTATTTTTCTCGCTTGCTTTGAACCTGCAATGAGCAAAAATGACAGCCATAGACGCAACCGCTTTGATAATTTTGAATAAGAGTTCTTTGAAATGTCAGTTTGAGCCTATTTGTACAGGGAAAGGCATAAGGGCCAGCGTGAAGGGTTCAACACAACACACGGTGTTGATTTCGGTACTGGGAGAAAAAAAAATACGGCTGCAGCCAGATTTGAACATGGGTTGCTCAGTTAGAAGTGAGCGTCTTACCGACTTCGCTAAATCATCAGACAGAAAAAGCACTAGATTGAAACAATATAGAGGATAAAAAAATGTTGCTGAACCCCAAACACACACAAAGTTACTCTCACGACTTATGCCATGATTTAATCACTTTTCCATTGGTCAGTAAGGGATCACAATCCCCATTTATTGAGAATATGTTCCATTTCTATGAAAGCAAGCGCAGCATTTGACATGTTGTTAGATAAACAGTAATCCTGCTCAAGTGTTTGACTGTCACCATCTTGCTTGCTTTCATAGAAATAGAATATATTCAATGAATTGGAATTCTGGTTCTCAATTGACAAATAGGAAGTGATTAAACCATGGTATAAGTCGTGCAAGTAACTTAGTTTGTTTTTGGGGTTCAGCAACATATATTTGACCCCCTTCACTGCTTAAATCTATAGTGTAGTAGTTTAACTCAAATGTTGTTAGTAATTATCGTTTGCATCTAGTGCCTATTCTGTCTGACGATTTAGCAAAGTCAGTAAGACGCTCGACTTTTAACTGAGCAACCCATATTCAAATCTAGCTGCAGCCGTATATTTTTTTTTCACAGTACCGAAATCAACACCGTGTGTTGTGTTGATTTAACACACAAAAGTGGTAGTCACGCTGGGACACCGCATTGTGTTGAATTAACACAGCTATTTTTTGCAGTGCAGTGTGCACCAAAGCTCGGATATTATACACAAATTAGCACAAAATATACGCTGAATCAATTCCTGTGCTGTTTAGGTTTGGAAAGTTTGATGCGGTTAGACTAACTTCACGTACCACATTTAACTAACGTTAAATTCGCGAGAACAAAAGCAAAACGCGTCTATATACAAATGTATATGAATCCTATAATGTTAAAAGGGACTAAGTCAGAAAAAGCAACTTTTTAGCAGAGTAAAAAAAAAATGTTGCCACTTAAATTGTATTCTATAAAAAGAAAGTTTCACTTTTCTGGTTCTGTTATGAGATTAATGAAGATATTTTCCCACAATCCAAGGCAACCAAATACGCAAAATTTTGTAATTTATGGTCAATTTTTTTTTAAAAAAATGACTTAGTCTTTTTAACATAGTATTCAATAAAAAAGGAATTTCTTTATTTATTCATTTCGTCTTATTTATTATGGCGGAGTTAAGGTTACAAAACATTTTCTTCCACTCAACCATAAATATACATAGCACACGTTCTTTTTTAGTACAAATAATATAATAATAACACATAGCAGAAGCAATAAACCTAGTACATCACAACTACAACACAAAATGCACACACACACCTACATATATCACAGTTCTCTACTTTATAATATCATTGTAATAAAATAGTAATAGGAGGAAAAAAAGACGTAGTTCAAATGATGTATGTAAAAACATGAAGCAAACTTTGCTCGATTGATTGCCTGGTGAGACATCTAATTATTAAACAGTGGCTCAACACTTTTCCGGTACATTGCCAGTGAATCCATGTTCCTGATCAAGTGAGGAAGACTGTTCCAAAGATTAAAAGAGGAGACTGAAAGATTTAGCAAAAAAGTTTGATTTATGCCGCGGAGTTCAAAGAAGGATCTTGTGTTTTGCGAGATCTTGTGTTAAATTTATGAAAATCGCATAATTGCTGGAAGCGTAAGAAAAGATAGACAGGATTATTGTTTTTGAGCACTTTGTATAGGAGCATAAGCTTGTGGGACTTACGGCGATCATGTAAGCGGAGCCATCCTAATTTATTAAAGTAAGGCGAAAGATGATCAAAGTATCTTAGGTCAAAAGGAAGGTCTTGGGTATCAAAACGAACGCAAGCATTTTGGACATGTTGCAGTCGTCTGGCTAGCTCATTCGTAAGGTCAGAGTAAATACATCCCCATAGTCCAGGTGTGATAGTACCAACATCCTAGATAGAGACATTCGATCCGCCATTGGTAATAATGTTTTTATGCGACGTAATCAATACAAAGATGCAAAAGCTAACATGATCTATCCAGGATAAGTTATGATCCAGTATTAAACTCAGATCTTTGACTGTGCACTGGAACAATATTGGGGTGTTATCTATAATTAAGGGGGATTACGTTTCACGGTAAATATTACCACGAACATGCTTAGAAGCTAAGAGCGTAGCTTGGGATTTTCTTGGGTTGATGCTCATACCATGTCTCAGTGACCATCTCACTAAACTATCTAAATCATGGTTCACTTTATTTATTGCTTGATGCAACTCCAATGGCGAGGTTGAGAGATAAATTTGAAGGTCATCGGTATAGAGATGGTAACGGAAGTACGTTAAGGCATCAGATATATCATTGATGTCGAGAGCAAACAAAAGAGGACCTAAAACACTGCCTTGAGGGACACCGCATGAGATTGAGGTTACAGAGGAGGATTTATTATGAGACATAAGAAATTGTTCACGATTAACCAGGTAGGAGCGAATCCACGATAGAGCTGATTCAGAAAAGTTGAAGAAAGCTTTCAGTTTAGCCATCAGTATATCGTAGTCGACAGATTGAAAAGCTTTGCTATAACCCAACAGTACTAGGATTGTAGCTTGTCTATGGTCCATGGCCCAACGAAAATCTTCTATTACGTGTACCAGTGCAGTATTGGTACTGTGGTTAGGTCTAAAACCTGACTGAAGAGGTTCTAATAGTTTGTTGTATGTAAGATAGCTGTGGATCTGATCTTTAACAATATATTCCAGTACTTTCGATAAAGCCGGAAGAATGCTCATTGGACGGAAGTCGGTTGCCCAAGTCACACTGCTAGTTTTAGGAAGGGGCCGTACCATCTAGTTTCCATAGCTAATTGATGGAAAACTTCCATAAGTGATTGAAAAAGATGTCAGTAACATAGGCCAGAATATGAGGAAGGATTAGTTTCAAAAATTTAGCTGAGATCTGATCAGCACCTTCTGCATTCGACTTGATTTTCAGAATAGCCCTTGCCACCTGGCTTGGACTAACCAGCATGAAATCAAATTTGTCCCCATCCACCTGGCGCCCCAAAGTTGAATTAATAGTTTGAGTTTTAACAATTCTATCAATAAACGGGACCTCAGTGAAATGACTGTTTAAATCACCTAATGAACAGTATTGAGTAGGGTCAATATCTAATTTTCTCCCCAGCCCCAGAGTTTTTAATTTATTCCAGAGCACCCGAGGGTTACCACATACATTAGGCAGGCTAGATGCAAAACGTTTCTTGGCATTCCTGATAACCTGATTGCAGCGGTTCCTAAGAGATCGATAACGTTCAAAACTAATACTTGTATTGTCTGAGTTTATTCGTTTTTCTTTCTTAAACTTTCTATTAGCAGAGTCTCTTTCCGCCATCAATGTCAAAATGTCTTGTGTAATCCATGGTGATGGTGGTCTAGTTACTCGCCTTCTCCTGATAGGGGCATGTTTATTAAGTAGTTAAAGAATTAATGAATTTAGGGCACTCATTTAGTCACTAAGGTCTATGTTACTGTTTATCGTATGCCATTCAATGTTAGCTGCCTCAGAATTTAGTGCTGCTAGGTTTATGTTTTTCCATTCACGGTAAGTCACCATTCTGGGGTTATATTTTTTTCACCGAAAGAGAATAAGCATCAAATATCAGATCATGCAAAGATATACGACTTACACTAAGCTGACCATGTTTGATAACACGTTCTGGGTGTGTTGTTAATATTAAGTCTAGCCAACCGTGACAAAAAGTGTGTGATACGTTGTTTGTAGTTTACAGATACTAAGATTATAAGACGAGATCGTATTACGAAATTTTTGTATGTGTGGTTTAAATAATAGCAAATCGTAGTTAAAGTCTCCCGTAATTATAACATGTTCATAAACCCTAATTATGTTACCAATTTCATTCTCGCGTCCCTCCAACAGCAAGAAAAAAGATATATTTGAGAGAGGAGAGCGAAACGGATAAATTAATTAGATCAAATTTTGTGCAGTAGTGACAAAACTTTTCTTTAAATTAAAGTAAATAAACTGCTAAAGATCCGGAGGGAAGGTATATGGTTAACGAGACTTTTCCGTCCAGAACTGGTATACTGAGGAATCTTTATCCAGCAGAAGTCGTCGTTAAGCTTCATTAGTTTTTTTGAAATAGAAAGTCAAATTGTTTTGATGGAGAAAATTGTGCCAGAAAAGAATTCCTTCGAATTTGTTTTAGCTATGCAGTAGAAGTAGGCCTAGGTGGTAGACAGGAGCCAAGGCAAATTAATAGCTCAACTATATTTGGAGTGAATTTAGTTGTAAAGATAAGGATACTCTGAAATCCATAACAGTCCTCCGAGTGTAGTAAAATCAGCAGAAGGTTCTGCGCCTTCGTCTTTGTTAGGGTCTAAGCTTTTACGTTTGGCCGGATTGTAAATTATTTGGAGATTATCTCGTTTATTCTATCACGAATCAATTCTAGAGTAATAGAAGGTTTTCCACACCTTCACTTATTGGCCTGGTCTTGTCACGGACTATGAAAGACGTGAGTCCGCTGAGATTTACTCTCTGCCAGGGAAGGGGGTACGCGCTTCACTGGTATTTGGGTGGTGCTAAGTTCAAACCTTCGAGAAAAAACAGTCAGAAAAATTAGGGAACCTTGAATCTCCATTAATGAAGCTATTTTTAGCGGAAATAAAGTAACTAAGAGGTCTCCTAAAAATTGCATTATTATCTAATAATTGGTTTGATCCTGACACCTCTGAAACGAAAACCAGGTAACCTTTTTGTAGCTTATTTAATTTACTCTCTATTTAGGTTTATGTGTTAAGCAGCGAATCCTATTTAGATAACCCATTATCATTTGTCGATTAATCCCAAGGCTGTTGAGCTGTACGGTAGGTAATAACTATTTGGAAGCTAATGCCGGGATGATACTTAAAGCTTACTAGTGACTGGATGGCGTCCGAATTATGAAGTATTTTTTGTTTTATTTTGAATCTACTTTGATAAAAATTGACTTAATGGTCTCCTTTCTCTGTTCCAGTCTAGAGATAATAAAATTGCCTCAGCCAGTTTGTCTTTAGAGAGAGACGTTTTTTTTTTTATTCAAATAGATGTGAATATTCAGCTTGAAAAAGCCGTACACGTAGAGTCTACAATAAATGTAGCCAATAACAGGTTACATGTACTCTATTTCTCTCACACGTGATGTTTTTCACACACATATACAGTATATATACATGTATATATTGGGGAAATGTGTTTGCATTGTGTATAAATGAACGTGTGTTAATGTTTGTTTGTCTAAACGCTATCAGTGTATCTTTGAAGATAATTGTCCATTTACCAATTTCTCTCACGTGTTAATTATATTTCTGTTTGCATTTCCAATTACTTTGGCCTGTTGCATTTTCTCTTTCTTCTTCCTATATTTTCTCTCGTTTCCTTTTATGTTACTTTCTGTATAAATATAGAAGAACATGAAGTGTTTCGATTATTTTTCATTTATAGTTGAGGTGGATAGAATCAACACTCATAACTTCCAAAAATATAAATTGTGGAAAATCGCTAAAATAATAATCTAGTCCATTTCCTTTGTATCGATACGATAAATTATATTTTCTTAGATTTATTTGAAAAGAAAGTTGCTTCACATCCTCATAATATGAAAATATTAATAATAAGTAAATAGTGTGCCATTCAGTATGCACCATGCGACTTTTGTTACGTTTATTAAAAAATGAAAGTTTTTTTTATATAGACCATTTTATTTTATTTTTTAACTTTGAAACAGTTTGGCCTTTAACAAAGACTTGTAATTTCTGTTAGAAATAATGAAAAAGAGATCAATATTTCATTAATCATGAAGAACGGCAGTTGTTCGAGTGACGCTGGCAAAGGACACTGTTAGCGGCACTCAGATAGTATACAGTTAGTTTTGGATCTACCGAAGTATAAGTCCGATTTTGATGCTTGAACTTACATTTGAAAGCTCTTTCCAATACTAAGACACAGGAAAAAAAAATGGGTCGGTAGGATCTCCTTGGGACCCCCTAGGGCGCTTTGAAAAAAATATCAAAATTTCACATTTTTTAGGATAGCACTGACCCCAGACCATATAGGCGGCCGAAACTTACTGGTATTCTACTCTTCAATACGTTTCAAACGGTGTATCATACATTAAAATCGGTGGAGCGGTTCAAAAGTTACGACTTTTTTAACCGAATCACAAAATTTTCACAAATGATAGAAAGGTATGTCCGTCATTCTGTGTGTCTTTTTGTTTTAGCCCCAAATGGGTGGTACCGGGGGGTTTTAGGGGTCCATTGCGGGCCCCCATGAGAATGGAGGTAAATCCAAGCTTAGATTTTTGATAGGAGTTACGGTTTTCGAGATTTGTAGCAAAATCGATCTTGTATCCTTCCACCATAGTGACACGTGCAGCTTTTTAAATACGAGCACGTACGGAGAACACTCTCCGCCGCTGCTCCACTCATCTGGGCATGACGTAAAGGAGAAAAATGTAAAGATACATGACCGTACCTAATTTTATCTAACCTCCACGTTCCCATGGTCAGTAATTTAAGAAAATGTACGAATAATGAAAGAAAAAAAATATTAGTCATAAAAATAAATTTTGAAAATTTACATGACCGAACCTAACCTTATCTAACCTCCACTTCGCCATGGTCACTAACTTAAGATAATGTACATAAAATGCAGGAAAGCAATTATTAATAATGAATATAAACATATATAAACACATGAAAATATATTCTGAAAGAAAAATCTAGTATTAACCTCGCCGGGACTCAAACCAGAGCTTTTTTGTTTACCAACTCGACGCCTTAACCACCAGGCCACCGAAGCAACCTCGCAGATGTGGTTTCTCCATTGTATTTACAGTGCACGTGTCTCCTACACGTTATAGCGCGTGTGCAGGAGAGAGAAGCATCGGTATAGATGGCTCGTGTTACAGTCTTTTTTTATAGGCAGCCTTACAAAATAAGTGATATCAGTACAAAACCCCGTTTGGGGTAAAAGGAAGAGTGACGCAAGAATTATACTAACAAAAGAAGTGATATCTATTTTGCGAGTAACTTTCTGTGTGTCACTATGGCAGAAGGATACTGTCTCTTAATTTTATTACACAGGCAATACTTTCGCCATAGTGACACAAAGAAAGTCACTCGCAAATTAGATATCACTTCTTTTGTGAGTATAATTCTTGCGTCACTCTTCCTTTTACCCCAAACGGGGTTTTGTACTGATATTGAAATATACCATATTTACCTTAATTAATTCCGTAACAAAATGCAAACAAGATAACTGATTTGTAGAGCAGAATATCCATTCTGAAACATCAAAATCATAAATTGACTACAATTCGAATCACGTTACATGACAAGGAAAAGTAAGAGCAATGAAAATCTTAATTTGCTGAACAAGGCTAGAATGAACTTTTTGTATGAAATGGATTGATTGTTTAGTTCTTTTAAAGTAACACATTTTTATGGGCTCGCTTCAACTATAACAAAAACATCGAATGCCAAATTGACTGATGAAATAAATAGAAGATGTAAAATGGCGTGGAGTTCGTTTGGAAGACCACACTTTATTTTCAAAAGCAAACTACCAATGTGTCTAAAGCGCAAAGATTATTATTAATGTGTTTTACCGGTAATGTCTACGTCCGTGAAACTTGGACATTGAATGCGCAAACAGCTCAAAGGTTAAGTGTCACACAAAGAGCAATGGAAAAATGCACACTAGGAATAACTAGGAGGGACTGGAAAGACATGAATGGATTCACGCACAAACCAAGGTAGAAGATATAATGAAGACTGTGAAAAAGATGAAATGGAGATGGGCTGGTCACATAGGTAAACGATCAGATGGAAGGTGGACGACGAATGTACTACATTGGATTCCCAGATAAAAGAAACGTCCCAGACGAGATCCTAATGAAAGATGGATCGATGAAATCAAACGTTTTTCAGGAGCTACATGGGTGAGGATAGCAGCTGACCGAGATATGTGGAAAGAAAACGGAGAGGCTTTCACCGAGCTTGGATAGAAAACGTCTGAATATGATGATGATATAATAATAATAATAATAATAATAATTCACTGCCATATTAAATCCACTATTAGATCATGCGTCTCCTGGAGGGAGAAGTTGGTCAACTGCTCCCACGCTGACATTCCTTCTTTAAATTTAAATTTTTATTTAAAACCTTTTCGCATCTAAGGCGGGAATAGAGGAGGGATTCGGAAAGGTGTCGGTTGAAGGTGGCATCCCGGCATTTGCCTAGTGTGACTGAGGAAAAATCCTGGAGAAACCTTAGTCAGGATGGTCGACCTCTGGAATCGAATCCACGACCTCCCGAATGAATTCCTTCTTTAATTACTGTCATTGGCATCGCGTCAGCAAGTTTCAAAAGATAGGTATCACAGATGATTCACGTATGTTTCAGTGGTACATCTGTTTGGACAGTGGGCTCATGGCAAAAGAGAAGCGAAAGGAGTATTTCCCTTCGTAAGGACAAAACAGGATGGCATAGTAGTTATGCACAAAATAGAGAGATAAACAGAGGAAGAACCTCAAACAGATCATCTATCGCAGTTCCTTGGAATCAAAGGATATCTTGAAGAAGGAAGTAATTGAGCGGTTTTATTCCTTTGATTCTGTTCTAGATGTGAAAGGTTTAAAGAGGAATTTGCCGAAGCAGTCTTTCAAGAAAATTGAGTTCATAACACATCTAAAAATTCGTCTTACGATTTTTCTGGAAAAACTAGAATCCACACATATTCCACGCAACTTTCCATTCCACACAAATTACTCAAAACTCTCAAAATTCCACATATTTTGTGGAATTCCACACACATTAGCAGCGCTGCGTGAAAGGCAGCGTCAGTGTTTTACACTATAGGGAGAAAAAATGACATTGGGAACTTTTTGATAACTGCTGCCATCTCTCGGAGAATCGGTATAACGTATCAAATATGGTTTCACTACGCGTTTCTGTGTGTATATATGATGTGTAACATTATTTTATGCGTTGGCTTCTCTTTCAAAGCCTACTTGCTGGCACTGGCATAGCTCACGAGTCTGCAGACCTGCAATCCAATACAGGAGAGGCTTTTGGTTCAAGGAGACCTACTTACGACATTTGGTTTCGAAATTCAGAACTTGACTTTTCTATTTATATAGCTTACATTTTTTTATTGTTTCCTTCATATCAGGAAATAAAAATGTTTATAAGTTAATAATTTAAAGGATATTCAATCATCGAAATATATATTGTATTGATTTACCTAGCCGCAAACAGTCTGTACAATTCTAGTGCTTACACGTTTGCGGTAAAAGTTGCAGTTTTCAATCAGCAAGAAAGTCATTTTAGCTTTAGGACTTGCAAAAGGTTTTAGGACCACTGACAAATATCGGCCAGGATCAGTGACTTGGTTGGGAGACACCTTGACAATTACTGTCAACGTAAATTGTCACGTCAAAGAAGGGGGGGGGGGGGAGAAGCATTCTAGTTTGTCGTAGGGTGCATCTGATAATCTGGTAGATTATATGTAAAATATATATGTTCGAAGTTATATCTGATGAGTTCCATATGGGATGTGGAGAGAGAGAGAGAGTGGGGGGGAGGATTTAAAGTTTCAGGTACTAGAGCAAGATTGTGATATATATATATATATATATATATATATATGTGTGTGTGTGTGTGTGTGTGTGTGTGTGTGTGTAATTCTTACGTTATTCTGTCTGTGCCGCACTCCCTCAATAATAAACATTGCTTAAATAGATGTATCGGATACTCCTTCCACTGTAATCTGCTAAGCTGAAACCGCTTATGTGTTGAGATATGACATCATTTCTGACGATGTCGACGTAACTTTGAGCGCCTGTAGCTCAGAAACTACGCATAATTTTGAATTTCATCAAAGGCACTTTTTTTTTTAATGTTAAGAATCACCCTCCGAGGTTTGCGTCATTATTTCAGGGACACAGTCTTACCCTACCCCCATCAAACTTTAAATGTCTTTCTCTGCACATTCTATATGGAACTCAGCAGCTATAACTTCGAAGACCTAAGTTTTTACACATGTAACATGTGCTCTCCCAACTCGATATCTTCTTGTTTTAAACACTTCTCTCGTTACATTCGTTTTAATAATTAAGAAAAACTGTTAACTTCACTGCGTCTATTCTTGTAAGAAATGTTAATGATTGTTTATTCTATTAATAAAAGTCTGCTTATAGGGATCACATTAAAAAAAAATACTGAATGATTTGGTCCACGTACGAACAGGTTCACCGACGATGTCACAAACGTATGGTAAAAAAGGTATTTCCGTTGTCACTTACAGAAGAAGCATTGGAAATAACAAGGCAAGACAATTAATTAAGATAACCAATAAAGATAGATCGTTCATTGTTTTCAATGGAGTATTGTGTTATATGGTGTCGAAACGTAGACTCTACGAAGCAACAATGAAACAAAATTGAAAGCCTTCAAAATGTGGACATGGAGGACAAAGAAACAAAATCGGACGAAGAAAATATGTAATAAGGGAATGGCGAATAGAACAAGCGTGAGACGAGAAATACTTGAGACAATGAAGATGAAAAAATAAACAGACTAGAGCATACATTATGCAGAGATTGTAAATAATGGTATGAACGATATGGCTGTTGAAGGGAAAAGAGAAGGTGAAAGAAGACGGATGCAACGTTAAAATACTATTGAGGAAAATAAACAGTGCGCTAGGACAACAAGGATATGAGGAAAATAAAAAAAAAACTTATCTTGCGTTGATGAATCTACAGCTTTTCGGCAGAAAGCTATAATAGTTGGGATGATTTAAAATGGTCTATATCAAAACCTGTATTTTTACATTCTTTTATAGATCACAATGGTTCGTGGTGTCCTCAAATCTTGCAACGTTAATTTAACTCATTTTCCGACGTCATAGAATGATTAAATTTTCTACAGCGACGTAAGTCAGGTGCCAATACAATATTCCGTTGTTACTTCAAATATATCTATATATTAATACACTTTAAAAGCATATTATTTTAATACGGACTTCTTTATCCTAAAATAAATACTAGCCTGCAACGATAATGAGTTTGACAGGCTGCATAACACTTTAGGATTTAGGTCTCAAAATGTATCCCAAGATCGAAATAACTCGGAAAAAATAATATATTTTTTTAAAGACATAGTTTTCTTAAACAATCCCTACTAAAAAGTAAAAATTTGTTCATGCATGACTAAAAGGAAAAACATTGGCTGTGCTAATTCATTAATTTATAAAGTGACTAATTATAAAGTGTATATATATATATACAAATAAATAAACAATATATATATATATATATATATATATATATATATATATACAAATAAATAAAAGAGAGGGAGAGAAAATAGATTACGAAGAAAGAGGAAATGCAACAGACATTATGTACCACTTGGATAATATTATCAAATCGATAGGGTCAGATCAAATGATTACAGTCGAGGCGGGTGAGACTTACTCGGATCAAGTTACACCCATTCAGGTTACGTGTGGGGTCTGGTCGAACCTATTAAGTTATAGAACGGGTCGGTTCAGATTCACTTGGGTCACGGGTCAGTTCGGGTTGAGTCAAACTTGTTGGGGTCACGGGTCGAGTTGATTTGAGCTTCAACTTAACCTGACCCGACCTGCTGATAGCACAAAACTTGGGTCTTGCACAATCCTGAAATTACTACCGATATTTGTGGTTAAAGTTCATTTATTGGGGTACTCAAGCTGTCAGCTTGCTTACCTTTCCTTTTGCTTCAATCTGGCCGCTCACATGACACTATTTCAACAGACACAAGGAAGAAACACAAAAAAAGGATAATAATAGAGGAACCTGATGACTGTGAGTTGACAGTCACAGAGATAAAGAGTTCCCACAGCAACCATCTCGTAGTTGCCAGGAAACCAAATTTTAGGCTCTTATTACTCTGAAAATAGAAAGCGTTTCTGAAACAGAAAACACTGAAAACCGAAGAATGAACAAACAATATGAACAATAAATATCGCAAGCTAATGGTCACAGAAAGGATGGGAAATTAGGATTCTGGAAAATCTTCTGAGGTTTCTAATAAAATATATTTAGTAAAAATATATTAAAAGTAACAGTAAGCGAAAGTGAACTGGAATACAATGTCTGTACCTAGGATTGTCATATATTTTACATAGTAGCTGTCTTTCTTTTCGTGAATGTTTATTTTATTAATTCTTTCCTTTCTCCAAAGTTAGGGTAAGATTTAGCGCTTCCTTCATGTAAGTTGGGATTCAACATCAACTTTAGAATATTCAAATCTTAATCCACAAATTTTAATAATAAATTTCTGTGGATGAATTAGTATAGATTGCATCAATTTCTTTCATAGTGCTTGTAACAAATCCTACTTGCTGTTGCAATTCGCCCATGCAAGGGGCATTGTTGGGGTTTAAAAAATGGTATTATAAACTAGTGACGCTGAAAATTAGTCTGTTAGCGGCACTCTAAGTATACAGTTGTTGCATAAGCGTTTACTAACTTACAGCCGGTGTCGGGTGTGGTCACGACTAAACTATACCCTTCAGACGCCACTTCTCGCTAGAGAAGAAATATATAATATAAAAACAATGATATTACGAAATTATCTAACGCCACAAACGCCACACTTACACTATGCAACATCGAGAGAATCTTGTTCTCTCAGGACCATCAGGAATTTTCGCAGAAAGTTAAAAAGACAAAAAAAAACACGTAAACTTGAACAATTAGTACTTTTATTTGTAAGAATATTTAATTTGATAGGTTGGTATTTCTGTAATTAGAATATTCCCCCCCCCCCCGTTAGATTCTTATAGAAAAATATAGATTTACTTAATGTTTTTTAGGAACTTCCACACACTCGACTCACAAAAATGGGAAGTTAACAATTGTTCACTTGAGGACAAGAAGCTAGAGTGTGGGAACAATAACGCGGAATACAGACTTCGCCTGTTAGTTTTTCGGTTGAATTTAGTTCCCTAACACACAATATCGGCTGTACTTCAAAGAAAACTCGGCCTTGGCTTTGATTCCATTATACCTTCAATGTGGATTCAGTTAATCTATCAAAAATATATTATTTACAAAGTAACATGTCCTCGTCAACTTGTAGAAATTGCAACAACCTTTGCTCCCTCACGTAAAGCAAGAACATCAATTTTAAAAGTTGATGGAAATGCGATATCACGACAAGCCTGGGCTGTTTATACGTGTCTCAACAATTAAATATTACAAAAATTCACACACAATCACATATACTCCCTCAGTCGTTCAGTATAGGAAAACTCAAGCACATAAAATCATATATTTATCAATTTCACTTTAGAGGTAGATTCAGATTACTTATGCAAAGCTTGAGTTTAAATCAGTAATTAGTGCGCCTTTCATGGAAAATACAGATTAGTTTGGAAAAATGACCGCTGTCGTTATCCCTCTGATGGGATTAGATTTAATTCAAGATTACTGACGAGAGAAGTTCTGGTCTCTCTTCCCCTTTGAAGGGTTCAGATTTCAAGTTCCCTATTCTTACTTAAAATTAAAGTAAAACAGAATATTTCGTCCCTCTGTTTTCCAGACCGAAAGAAAAAAAATCAAAGTTAGTACAAATTGAATCATAGTTGCTAATGTGTGATAGACTTGAAAGTAGAAGTGACTTCTGTGTACTGAACGGTTTCTTGCTCTCCCGAATTTCAAAGATATAAAATACAAGTTTCCTTGAAACTAAATATCTTACCCCTGGTCATCTCAGCTGCGGAGCTTCGAAGTGTTGCTGTGGTCAGTGGTCATTACGTGTGTGCTGTGTCCACTGTCCAGCAGAACAGAACAGAAACAGAAATACTAAGATAACATGGCCCCTCCAAGAACGCCAAGTGAGTGAGCCGCCAACCACTGGCTACTGCGACTCTCCTACATGCAGTCATTCAACTACAGGCTATGGCGCGGGTGTGGATGCTACGGTTTCTATCTTGACGAAGACATTTACCGCGTATCGGTTCGTGTATAAGAGAAGAAAGAAGGTGAAACAAGAAGACAGGATAGCGCGAGAAGAGTTTCCTTGAAAGAGGGGGAAAACCAGAATATACATTGCTGTATATTCCGTAAAAACCCCTTAATCGGTTCTAACTACCCATTTATTTACCTGGTAAACCACGCATGCGCGAAGGGTGGGAAAACCCAGGTAAAGTCTGTAATGAACTTATCTGTTATGCATCCATTTGAGAAAGTGTTGTTATTACATGCAAGTCTACCGCTCACACACGCATAGCGCGCGTGCGCGACTCTGGAGAAGCTGCTCAGCACCGTTGAATTGCTGGAACGATTCCTGCTAAGAATAATTAATTACACAGAAGAAGGTCCTGTTGGAGTACCTGAAAAGGAACTGTGAAGGCTGAATTAGTAATACTGCGAATATGATGTTATTGTACATTTGAAGGGTAATCAGCTATTGACTGTAGTCTCCATGGTGCGTCAGAGATTTTTACACACGCACTCTCTCTCTCTCTCTCTCTCTCTTTCTCACACACACACACACACACACAC
>JAGDQP010009110.1:39595-60523 GCA_022664845.1 Lepisma saccharinum
GATACATAGAATTTACGTTTGGTAAGGTATGACTGTAGTAGATGTATGAGGTGGTTGGGTAGTTTGTTAGCAATTAGTTTGTAGAGGAGGCCCGTGATCCATACTCGGTCGAATGCCTTCTCAACGTCAAGAAAGATGCAACTAGTGCATTGGCTTTTATTGAACTTGTCTGTAATGTTTTCTACCAACCTAACGAGTTGGTGCGTGGTGGAGTGTTTCCGCCTGAAGCCAAACTGTCCAGCGAGACACGCTGTGAGTTATATAGGGTTCCTGCACCCCCCCCCTTCTCCTGCCTTCAACAGCAATAGCTTGGACCAGATTTGAAGAAATGATTCTGATTGGTTAGAGTTTCCCACATTTTCTTACAACGATCCAGAGTCCAATACACAGTAACATCCAAGTTTCCCTCTTTTTTTGGAAAAGCTAAGCTATATGAATAAATAGCATAAGAAATACATGCAAAAATAACAAATGCGATTACATAGGCTATTACATAAAATATAACCTAAAGCAAGAAGAAATTCAATAAACAATACAAGACAACAGATTACAGATTAAATATATGTACATTAATTATGGATCTGGCCAGATCATTATCTAATTTCCTAAATTATACATAATTTTTGTTTTCAAAATTTAGCATATAATACAATATTAAAAATGTAACATGGTTGGTTTAGCAAACTTGTTACACAGTTTTGAATCTAGCGAAAAAGGTTTAAGAACGGGACCTCCTTAAATCCGTACGTTCCGTCCTGCAGTCTTGAGTTTTCGGGTATAGTCGTACAGACGTAGCAAACAACATTACCGGGCATGTATTGTGTTAAATGTTGTTGGCTCCTGCCTGGCAGGCGAACTGCATGACGTCATTTTAATGACATCATGAAGTAATTTGCACTAACATGCCAGTATGTAGTCGCCGTCCTGCCTTCCTGTAGGGCAACCCAGGCTCGTAAAGAGAGCTGCTCCTTACGTGTTGACCGACCATCTGTCGTGGTTGTAGGTTCCCTTCTGCCTGGCAGGACGGTCCGTACATCGGTACGCGAGTTACCTCTAGAATGTATATATGTAGTTTTATGCACCCGTATCGCATGGTACTTCCTTCTGCTTCTACATATGGTTAATATCGAAATTAATAACTTCATTCTGGAGAAAAGTGCCCCGAGAAGTAAATTACATATATTCGAAATTTAAGTGTTTTATTCTTTCATAAATCAGACGTTAAATCCGATTAATGTTGGTATCTGCATCGATAACCTAGCTTCTCAACTTATATAACATGATACAATAATATGATTGCGAGCATTTTTCTTGTACATATGAGCAGTAACATAAATACATTCAGAAATCTTTAAATTATCACGTACTAATAAATATTATTAATCTTGTTGCCTTTCATGTTTACTTTAAAATAGATCTTTCGTAGATAATAATTATACTTTTAGCTTCTGGCCATGAATTAAACTGTGCTGCCATCTCGCGAACTACTTGTAATACACCGCAAAAACTTGCAACCCATTTCACATTCCGCAACGCAACCAATATTGTTCTGCAAATCATGTGTTTCTAACATTATAGTGTTACTGCAGAAGACTCTTGCTATTACGTAGAAAATTGCCATCTGTAATGTGTATACTGACTTTTCCTTCTTTCATTCTTGGCAGGATGTTCCATCCTGCGTGCCTGTGTTCCTATATGACGTCACTTTATTCATTTCACCAGTCGGCAGGATGTTCCGTCCGGCTAAATTTGTGGCGTGGAGGAACAACAGGAAGACGGTAGGGAACATACAGAATAAAGGCATTTTCCGTTTGACATTACTTGTAATGCAGGCACCATTACTCGCCAATTTCATTGAACATGGGTTTCTTACGTATTACGTGTGTTCCGTACGTATTTACGTACGCAACCTACGTAATACTGCAAATGTTACATTTACATTACTGGCAATGTAAGCGTTTTTCTCAGTGTAGCTAAGTTTGTCTGTCTCTTTGTTTTAGCCCCAAATGGGTACTACCGAAAGGGTTTGGGGGTCAATTGTGGGCCCTAGCAAGTTTATTTTTGATAGGAACTACCGTTTTCGAGATACGGAGCCTACCGTGGTCCAAAATCGACCTTTTGTATGAAGACTATGCACTTTGAAATGCAGCTTCATAATAGAACTTTGGATCCTGGACTATGAAGAATCTTCATTGAAGATGAAAAGGAAAGTCGACGTGCATGGCATTTTGAATTTTAAAGCGTCCAAGTAAGTCGTGGGTAAAAACGTTTAAAATAAGAAATAAAATAATCTCGTCTCTGTCGGACTCGTAGTTACTGAGATCTAGGACGGGCACAAATGGAGAATACTAAGCGACTGGAAAGGACCTGGCAATTTGATTTGGCACGGATGGCAACACTGTTTCTGCATTTCGTTACTACTTTTTGTCATTATTAAGTTCCTAAATTTTCATTGCGATTGCTCTAACCATTTTTAAGACTCAATTTCACATTACATACTGCCCATTATACGAATTCCAGTACCCCTAGCTCCTCTCCCTATAGTCCATACATAACACCTTAAAATTTGCTGATCTCCATTCTCATCATGCTCTATCAGATTCGTTATGTCTGCAATGGATTTGCGCGACAACCACCATGACCCTTCCACCCACGCTTTTATTTTTGGATTCATAAATTTATTATTTTTTACTTTTTAGTCAATTTTTCTTTGCTTAAAAAAACGTGTTTTTTATCCCTTTTAAATATTTTTTTAAATCCTCTTTTAATTTATTTTATTTATTATTCTTTTCGGGTTATTTCGGTGTTCATACTTTTTCTCCAGCTAATATTTTGTGGCCCAAATCCGAAAGTGTTCTGCAACCAGCCCCGGTGCAGGCTAGTATTTATTTTAGGATAAAGAAGTCTGTAATAACAAAATATTAAAATATGTTTTTAAAATATATACATATATAGAAATATATGAAAGTAACAATGGAATGATGTATTGTCACCCGACTTACGTCGCTGTGGAAAATTTCATCATTGTATGACTTCGGGAAATGAGTTAAATTAAGGTTGCAAGATGAAACATGATTACAGAGTAAGTTAATAAAAAGCGTGTAAAAAGAAATGCATGGGGCGCGTCAATTCAAGAATTTGTAAAGTGTCTGTATATGAGAGCGTTGCCCATGCTTTTTTTTTTAGTCATGAGCAAAATTATTTTTTAGTCTTGAGTACGAATTAAGAAAAGTATGTCTTTAAAAAAAATCTTGTTTTTTTCTTTTATATTCTGTAAAATACTATGAAAATGGGGATTCTTTCTTCCCATAATCCTTCAGTGGCGACGCCGTTCGTTTAGGAGGAGTTACTCATAAACTGCATCTGACATAATCATTCTTGACCCTAAGCTGTCAACCTCAAAGGCTTGATTAGATAACGAAGCGCGGAACGAAGAACATCCGCTCCGTAGATAGCTAACTCACTCACATGAGGCCAGTGAAAACTTCTATAAAGCAACAGAACATTATACCAGCAACAGAAGCAATTCATTATCACAAGGTAAGTGAGATTTGATAATATAATAAAAAAAAGTTACTACACTCAGAACACTAGTGTTATTATAAGGGGAAAAACGTGTAACCACATAAATATTCGTGTTCATAAGCTCAAATATGAGATAAATTTTAAAGTGAGTGTGGAAACACTTAAGAATTTCAACGTTACGATACGATAATTACTTCAAGAGGTGTATTGACTCTACTTTTCTTCGTGAGTTTATTTTGGGTGATTTCCTTCAGGCGTGTTTTCCCTATTCGACTTCAAATATAATAAATCACTGTGAAACACAATAAATTAATTTTAGCCATTTTGTACAGTTTACACATATTTTATTTAATTCTCCTAGTTACGCGCTTAGGAAGGGTAAGCAACATATACAAGAATTATAAGAATGTTTTTTTTTATTAGGTCAATTTCAACTCTTTGTGCGCTTAGTGTTTCAGGAATATTTTTTAAACACTTTTTGTACAGATTATGTATTTATGTACAAATCTTCACAATATGCTATGATTAACTGCTCAGTCATCACTCAATTCTGCATCCAACTTCTTCAATTCCCCATTGTACCATGATTGTACATTTGGAATTCTGGAACTTTTCTAAGATTACAGCCGTTTCTTGAAATGAGTGGTGTATTGTATGACATTTCTTTCTTTCTTTGGACTACTAAAGAAAATTTCTACAAAGCACCAAAGTGAACAAACAATTACAGCAAAAACAGAACCATTGCAATCACAAATTCACAATGTGGATGGTATATTTAGTGGCGGCTGGTGATAAGGTTGCAGTGTTACACAACAACCATATTCTTCTTTTTTTTTTTTTACAAATAATAAAAGGATAACGAATTGCTCTCAAGTACGGAATAAACAATATAATTTTGTCCTTCTGTGTTCAACAATGCCAGTTTTCTTTCAGGAAGAGAAAAATACTTCGCAAAATGACAACTATCTTACTATTTGTTTATTATCGATTATCGTCTCTCTCTGTTTCTCTCGCCAACCCCCCTCTCTCTTGTTGGTATTACGACTGCTTCGTCCTGTATCATTACTTCATTTACTGCATTATTTATGTAATCAACTACACATTTGTAATCAACTACACAACTACATCAACTATACTTTTTCGCATATTTTAGCCTTCATACAGTATTCGAGCTTCTAGGAAACTGAAAAAATAAACGGTCATTGCTTTTTGGCGTATATCATGTCTCCAATACACAATGGGACAGAATCACCAAAACGTTGCTAAAATTAAAAACACAGTTATAACCTGTGAAATATTGTTTATGATGTTTTGTTGATGAGTCAAAATGAGGAAAGGTAACAAGTGAAACAATCGTTGCAATAATATAAGTTCGTTATGACTAGACCGCGGATTTTTAGAATCTATTAAGTTTAGGTACCTAAAATAGGCACTTTAAGATCTCGAATTAGGTATTAAAAATAAAAAAAATAGGCTCTTAAAATAAAATATAAAAATTATATATTTTTAAATTACACATTTTAAGAAAATGAAGATCTTTATAACACTAAAGTGCACGCTTTATAACAAAGTGACTATTAAATTTATGGAGAAATAAACGTCTAAACTCTAATTGTCTACTACTTTACCACAAGTCGTACGTACACTTTTTTAAGGTTTGGGAAGCCAATCACAATCATTTACGTGGTAAGAGGGGTACTTTGGTATTTGATAGACCTGCGGTGGGTTAACGTTACACCCACTGTCACATACCTGGATTGTCTCCTATTAAAATATGTTAGGTTAGATATTGGTCTTACTAACGTTGTACTAAGGTATGACTTTCTAACTTACATAAACATTCGAAATTCACAACACATACCGAGCGGCCGTAGAGCAGTTGGTTGAGCATTGGCTTAGCATTTGGAAGGTCCGGGGAACGATCCAGGCGATCACCCAATCTGACAGCTTTTTCCAGGGGTCTCCTCAGTCACACCAGACAAATGGCTGGATGGTACTACCTTCCAACATCCTCTCTCTTACTCAATTCCGGCTTGAACCTGAGATGCCGAAAGACCATAAATAAAAATTCAAATTTAAAATTCCGAACACACGATAGATGTAAATATATGTAGCACTTCTTAAAGACATTTTGAATCAATATCTACTTGATTCCGGGAAGTCCAGCGCTTACTGGAGGGGAAAAAAGGTTCGAGGTGCGTCTGAGTGTGAAATTTAGGTAAAATGCATACAAATTTACCTAAAATATTAATTTTACAGAAAAATCTTAATTTCGATGGGGGAGAACTTTTATCAGCTGCATTGTTGTGTTGTTTCTAGAATTTCGCTAATTGTCTTAGACGTGCACAAACATAAGTAGAAATAACGCAGAGTTACGGTTTGTGAAAAATAGGCAGTAACGTTGAAATAAACATTTTGAGACATTATAAAATTTGTGGATTTTAGTATAATTTCTCATGAAACGTACATATACAACTTTATTTACAACTAGGTACAAGGACAAAAATTGTTTCTAAAGTTCCACGGTCTATTTATAACATATGAACATCGTTTAGATATCTCGGTCGCTTTCACTATCTTGGATACTGTCGCCTGACCTAGTATCTAAAAATGGATCACGTTTGACACTTCAGGACATTTGATGGGAGCCAGTACTTTGGGAAGAAAATGTTAGTGTGTTCTGTAAGGTGGAAGGATGAGACTAAAAGGATCAGGGAAACTAGACAATGGACAATGTCTTCAATGTCTTTGAGGAGGACTTAGAAATTTTTCTGAATTGAGTTCAAGTCCTTGTTCCTACATTTCCTAGTGCCTTTGACGTAATGGTAGATCCACGGACTAGAACAGTTTGCACACTAGCAGGCACGTAGAACCAAAGGGTGCACCTCGACAAAGAGTTTTGATTCATTCACGTACTTATCGAATGCAACCGCATCTACGTCAAACCCAAAAGGCTAGTCCTATACAGTAACTGCGGATAGACGAAGTTCCTCTTTAAGACCAGTAACGTTTGCCAATAGCCGATTCTTTGTACGATCGTCGGACTGTGTTGCTATCATTTGTCGTTCCGCTTCTTCCCAGTTTCACTTGGTCAATAACGAAACCGAACTTTTCTCTGAATTGTTTTTTTTTATGCTTTTCTTACGTGAAGCGTGAATAAACCATTGTGGGATAATATATCAGCCTCTTTCACCTTTACAGGTTGGTGAAAGTTCACCTTGAGTCTACCTTACGAATTTTGTTCATCCAGTCGGCATTTTTGCGTATACGTTGATTTTCCACATGATTCAAGTTTTTCAAGTGCTAAGTATTATTAATGTAAACTCGATTTTATCTCGTATTATACATGATTTCTGAAATCTTCTGGAAACTTCTCCACAAAACTGTCTGGACGTGACACTTAAAGTAACACTATTTCAAGTGGACACTCAGGCTAGAAGACATGTATATTGTATATTAGAGATGGGTCGAAACCAGAATTTTTCGATACTCCATACCAATACTTATTTGACCTTCCATACCCGATATTTGATATTCGATACTTTCTTCAATATTGTTCTACAATGCGAATGATACATTTTTAATTAAAACTAAGTAATATATAAGGATTAGAGATAGGTCTACACACAGGATAGGTACATTCTAGGAATATGCCACAAATATAAAAAGAATATTCTACGATATTCTTGGTATATGCGTAGAATATGCTACGAATTGTCCGGAATGAGCACATTTCCTAAGAATATCCCTGGGGATATTCCAAGTATATTCTACGAATATGTTGAGAACAATTATTCTTTGGAGATTATTTTCAGAATATTCCTGAAACTCCAACCCACAATATGCTTTTAATATTCTAAAAATAATATTTTAGGAATGTCCTTATTTGATCCCAAATATTCTGGGACATTGTACGGATATTGTGGATCTAAATCGGATATCCCTGGGATATCTTGTACTATTTGGAACAATGCAAATGATACATAAACAATGACTGTTACTTTTTTTCGTTAGCAGTAAAACGTAGGTGTTTCTCTTATCACTAAAACATATTCATCAGTTCTGTTGTATAATTAGCAAATAATTACCTAGGGTCCTGGAAGTATAAGGTTTATTTATGATCAAATTCTTTTTGCCAATATTTTCACTCCAACACATGACGGAACTTAAGGTATAGAAAGTCGCGTGTAAAGCACACCTTGCAATTCCGCAACTTACTGATCCTGCCTAACACGTTTCGCTAGGGTTACATTAACTGTGTAATCGCTTTCGCATTGCTCCATTATCTATATACTCACCCAATCACAAAAGGTTTCGATTTTCAGGTTGTTTTTGACATTTTGGTCATGTTTTCGGGATTCTGTCCCGCTGTGCAATAGTCTAATACGATTGCTTAAAACTTCAGGCAGATCTACTCTGGTTATCGAAGCCTACCTCTGAGTGTTGCTGTCCACTGTTAAGTAAACGAGGAACGTCAACAGTAAGAGTCTATTCTGGATATCATGAAGAAGAGTAGCCCAATATGCGTATTGGGAATGGAATGTTTCTTTGTGTATAATTTGGATTGTGACTTCATCAAACCCAACTGGGACAATTACGGTATTTGCATTTTAGCTGTTGTTCCCAGTGTGTGATCTGCGCACCGCTGCAGGATCGCGAATATGTTCTGTGGGAGCATCAGACCAAGACAATCTAAAATTATTTGTACTTCCTTCCTTGACGTAACATGAACGAGCAAAAGGATTCAGTTTTACAGTCGAAAATATAACATTTTTATTCACAGTATTTTCAAGTATTCTTCTCTAATTCATTTACTGTGATTATTTTCTAATACCCTGAATTGCTTTTGCTTAAATATTGTTGTGTCCTTGCATAATGAAATTTCCAGAACAGTACATATATACTTCCGATTTCTGTGGTACGCGCACATATAGACTTCGTACCTCAACGTGGGCGTATTACTTAAACTTTAGCAGAAGATGTAAGAAAATAAATTATTTGATTAGAACTTCTGTTTAAAAGATAATGCTAAAGTTCGTTCTATTCTGCAAGCAGTGAAATAAAACGTAATGACGATCTTTTCCTCTATGAAGAGTAGGGAGGAATTCCTTGACCCTCGTTTTATGATATACTTCGTTAAAAATGACGCACAGTGTAGTATTTTCGATGAACATTTTAACTTGCGTTTAATTATCTTATAATAATACTGCAAGTACATTCTCAGAATCATTAAGTTTGTAATATTATTAAAATTTATTACAGTTAATAAAATTGAGTCCCATTTTATTTCCTAGCCTGTGCCGGATTACAGCGAGGGGGAGTGCATGAGTTATTATTGACTTTAGGGACCCACCATTTGGAAATGTTTGGAAATCAGTTGTAAATGATGAATAGTAAGTGCACTAGAAAAATTTGTGCTTTTAAGTTTCAATTGTTTATTCTCTTAATACTGGATGTAACAAACCAAATATCCTCTGGTGTTTCGCGCTCTGTTCACAGACGTCACAGCAAAATCAAGATTTCTTCTCTTTGTATCGAGTCATTGTGTTAAATATTGACCTGCTATATATAAAAAGTAGAAAATAATATCTGATAAAGTTTATCTTATTTCCTTGAATAGAATCTTTCTACATCTTGCTGCTTTTATCGTATTTTGATTACACAATATGATTCAAGAATTTTGTACGAATACGTGAAACACATACTGATATCGTATTGGACTTGCGGTGGAGATAGTAAACCGCTGGATGGATAGACCCAGAACTTCAAAAGAGACAATAATTTATACAGGTCCAACTGAAAACCCACCCTTGTACAGGATAAAGTTATTCTAAGAAAACTATCTTAAACCTGATAGACCAGACATTAGATATCATTACTTCTTGTATCATATAAATTATTTTAATTATGATTTCGGTAGATAAGGATACTCCATTGTCACTAAAGTGACAAATTTTGTGATATTATATAAAGCAACAAGGTTATTGTTTAAATACATTGTATCACATATATACACTCGAAGACCTTGCAATATAATTTACTGAACTTTGGAAATATCTATTCATTTTCGTTACTGCTTTATTGATTTTCTGATAACGTTTAGACTGATCCAAATATTAGAAAATTATTTCATATCGCACCTGCTGTATATAAAGCGTCTGATAGGTGATAATTATTGAAGGTTCAGATATATGTGTTGTACTGTATCAATAATATTGTTTATTATTTAATATGTAATAATTATCCAATTGTAGAAGCAAAATTAATATGAGTCAGAAGTGTGATTTCCAAAATTTCACTTTTTTGTTTTGTATTTTACAAGCAAGCCAAATATTCTTGCATTAGCTTCTCTTACAAAACTGTTTCCTCATAATCCAAGAACACTTTCTCCTTACATTGTCATAAAGGGAAGAACGAATCGTATATAGACCTCATGATAGATCTATTATAGATATCGTATATAAATCATATTATTCTCGTGATGTAGATTTTATAAATAAGATCGGGAACTAAATAAAGATCATTTTGAGTTTCATTGTTCATTCTGCATCTTCAAATGGTTAGTGAAAGCTTAAGAAGTAATCTGTTCATGTGAAAAACGTCAATTTTCAAATATTCTTAATTTTTGTCAACAAAATCCTGTTACAAGTTATAACTTATGATAAAATATATTAAATAAAAGTACGCTTTATTAGCTATTTACCTAGAAATCTTTTTTGTGATTTTGGAATTTCTAAAAGTAAATATATATTCAAAATTTATGAGTGAAATATGAAGTGTATGAAAATAGCATATACTCAATCTAATATATTTCTTGCTGTATGATAACTTGATACAAAGATAATTTTATGCTATGTCACTTAGATATTATTCTGGATGCTGAATTCATCTATTCAAGTGTAAGTTTGATAAAACTCTTGAAGATCTGAATGATAACATTCATTGTTTTGTATTGGATATAATTAACGAACAAGAATTGGATAACCAGGAAACACGTCCTCATTCAGAAGCACTTCTTTTTTTAATTTCATCATTCACCCATTCTTTCGCTCTTTTTCCATTATCTTATTTATCTATTATTTAATTCTCCACAACTCATTTCCGGTGTCTCAAAGTCATAAAAGAATCGTTTGTGCAAGGTTTGAGTCCTATGGTGAATGAAAGAGTCACCGAAAACGTTAACCGACAACCACTTTCCCAATAGGATGTAGCACACAACCTGTGAGAACCCATGTCCTTCGGGTCAGATTAATACCTCGAAATCCCTTGAAAACTGCTTGTTATGCATCCCTTTTGCCAGTGTTCGATTTGTTACAAATTAAGAACGGGGAAATCCCAAAACTAGTGGTTACTTAAAAGTTTTCACCTATACTATCTGTTTGGGAAAAATACAAAGATTTTTATCTCTGGTTGGGATGATATGCGGAATCAACCAGGGAAGAAATCATCAAACACCAGGTAAAAACCCTGGCGCTCCCCCCACCCCGCCTTACCCGACGAATCGAACATTGCCTTTTGATATGATAGTGCTCTAAAATAGTTCTTTACGCTTCCTGAAGACTAAAAATATCACATTAGCAGCAGAGCATTGTATCCGGAATGTATTATTTTTTGTTCGTTCTCTTTGTTATTGGGCGAAAAGTTTTCACATCACTACACAAAGGAAAATGATGTCAGACGCTCTTCTTTGGTGCACATCTGTATTGGAGGTGCAATCTTCAACTTACTTTTGCAACTTTTCGGAATATCAAATATACAAAATTACTTCCAGAAGAGTAGAAGCACAACACAGTGAACTTACAACTGTCTAGCTTACTCACTTACTCTATGGCTTACGGAACTCGTAAGTTCATCGCCGCAGTAACAAACGTTCGCCATAAGATTCTATCCAGGGCAAGATCAAGCCAGTTCTCAACACAAACACCTACTTGTCAAAGATTCTTTCTAACATTGTCCTCTCAATGTCGTCTCAGTCTTCTCGCCGATCTCTTTCCCTCCGGCTTTACAATCAAGATGGTATGTAATCTTCGTTTTTCCCCCATTCGAGTTACATGGCCTGCCCACCTTAGTGATAGATTTCATTATTCTTACAAGATCGAGTGAGCCCTACAGTACGTGGAGTTCTTCATTTTGCAGTCTCCTCCATTACCGGTAATCTCGTCCCGTTCCAAAATTCCAACCCGTATATCTTTCCCGTCCTTATTTTCAAACACACGTAATTTGTGTTCATCTAGAGTGTAATCTAACTTTCGCAACTGTAAAATATTACTGGCAAAATAACCGTTCTGTATATTTTCAATTTCAACTTCTTTAGTATTAATCACGAGGTTAGGGGTTTCCGTATTGAATAGAAACATATGTTGCCAGATGCTAAGCGACTTTTTATTTCTTCCCTGACTTCCTTCTTGCTTGTTATATATACTCCCAAGTATTTAAATTTGTTTACTTTCTCTTATGTTCTTATTCTTAATTGTTATGTATCTATTGCCTTCAATCTCAGTGTTTCGGCTTGTTATCATGTAATTTGTCTTTCTATGTTTACCTGTAGACCTATCTCATCGGAAGCATCTACTAAGACATCGGTGCTACCTTGTAGTGCATCTATATCGTCCCCTATTAAATTTATATCTTTCGCGTACACGAACAGTTTATTTAAACCATTCAATATTTGTCCCTTTTTGTCCTCTTTTATTTTTAAAATTGCATATTCTAACGCAAAGTTAAACAGTAATGGTGAAACCTTGTTTCAATCCGTTGCGAATCTCGAAACTATCTGACATATTATTACCTACCCGTACTCTGCTTATGGGGTCATTGAGACATCCCCTATAGTTGAACAAGTTTCTTCAGAATTTCAAATTGTGTCAGAATATTGTATAGTTTTTCCCGTTTTATAGAGTCATATGGTTTCTTAAAATCAATGAATAGCTGGTAAACAGTACCATTGTCTTCCCATTTCTTCTCTAAGATTTGTTTCAAGGCGAAAATCTGGTCCAAAGTGGATCTATTTCTTCTAAATCCACGTTGGTGATCTCCACTTTTTTTTCAGCTTAGGCGAGTTAGCATGATATTATTCAGTACTTTATAACATGTTGATAGTAACGATATTCCGCTGTAATTATTACGGTCCTATTTATCTCCTTTTTTTATAAAACAGAATTTTGGAAGCTCCTCCCTTCTTATCAATTTATGCAGTTCCTTCATTAGTGCCGTTCCTCACGTTTTAATTGATTCGGCTGGAATATTGTCTATTTCTGGTGGTTTAATTTTCTTAAATTTGTATATCGACATTTCGACCACGATCTGGTTAGGTTTTGTTATCCACGGTTCTGCGGTATGGATTTCAAATTCCTCTGTTTGTTCTCCGTTGTGTATATTAAGAAGTTTGTCGAAATAACATTTCCATACATCAATAATTTTAGTCGGATCCGCTTGAAGATCTCCGCGTTCATTTCTAATCATCCCTAACCTCGGCTGGTAACCTTTTCTTAACGTGTTTACCCTTTTGTATAAATCTCGAATTTTTTTCTTACCGTTTTCTTCTACTGTATTTCCTGAATCTTGGACACCAGATATTTTCGCTTTTTGTTTCTAAACGCGCGTGTGGCGTTGCGTTTCGCATTAATGCAGTGGTTGGAGTTTGCTTCGCTTTTATTACTTAACCATTGTTGCCTTGTTTGTTTTCGCTCCTCATGAAGCTTAATGCATTCTTCATCAAACCAAGGCTTGTTATTCTGCCGTTTCTTCGCTGTGTCCTACACTGTATCATGAATTGCCTTTCACGTCTTACATCAATTTCATTATTAATAATCATCTATATTACTGCTCGAGTCGGCTAAGATTTCGAACCTATACAACTGTCTAGGATTCACGTAAAGGAATACAGCCTTTTTAAAGAATTTATTAACTTACCCTCTATATACATTTCGTTAATATTTCAATTGCCGATTTAAAAAACGAGAGTATTTTGATTTTCTTTTTAAAACTATAATTTATTATTCGTGTTAACTTTGAAAATAATGGTACAGGGTTAAATTTCCTTGTTGCTTTCGATCTGTTTACATGTTTAAGGAGTGACGGAACAGAAACTTTATCAGATGGGAATAGAAGCATATTCTGCTATACATGGAATTCAATTGCACAACATTTTCGTCCAATGATAGAGCCAATGAAGCATATGAAGGAGTGTCGGAAGAAAACAAGGAATGTCACAGAACAGGTTTATTGAGAAAATCAAGTTTCAATTCCTTCATCGCTTAATGTTTAAATGGCTCAACAAATACTGTATGTATGTGTGGTCATTTATGATAATTTTTTCCTTCGTTTTTTGACAGTATTGTGGTTCCAATTTTTCTCAATAGATTGAACTACAGCACAATATTGTATTGCTAGAAATTGACATTTCCGGTCTTCCCTCAATACCCTCCACATTTTAACCCTTAACAGTGGAAGAACGTTGGCTTAGTATCCGGGTGGTCCTGGGATCCATCCCAGCTGTCGACCATCCTGAGTGAGGTTTTTCCATGTATTTTTTCTTAGTCACACCAGACAAATGCCGCAATGGTACCTACAAAATAGGCCATGACCGTCTACCTTCCAACATCCTTTCCTCCACTCTATCCCGGCCTGGGCCTCAAATGCCTAAAGGACTAACTTCAAATCAATTTTCCGAACTCTGGTCGCGGTCGGTTTCTGAAGAAAGATTTCGAAATAATCAATAAATTTGTAGTTTATAGTAGATGTTTTTGAAGTGTATATATTTAAAAGGTCAGTAGGCCTACACAATTTCTTTGTAAATAGGTCCATACGGTTTAACACTATCGCAACCGAAGGGTTTAGTTAATAATCTGGTGACAGAAGACATAATTGCGTACATAGAACACAAAGTAAGTAATAATGAGTCAAATTAGAACAGGAGAATGTTATGTTTTCAAGGGTACTGATATGTTTAATTATCGTCAGCAGCATATTTTGTTTAAAAATATGACTACATAAATTAATTATTCTCTAGTGTCATAAGCGAGGACGTTATCAGTGTTAAGTTCTCACCAGTTCACAGAGGAAAAGGCCAGAGATCAGTTTTGTTATTCTATTGCCAAAGTATATTAATGTGTTTCATTTATTTCTATCTAAGCTTATTATTAAACTGGCGTTTTCTTTCAATAGACATAGAATATAGGAACCAATAGGGATGAACTTCATGAGATGTAAGTTTTGAAAATCAATTTTCAAGTTTTTGCAATTACTTAGGGGCAAAAAAATGATCTTCGAAAATTCATTTGCAACCTGTTATTTTTTCCGAGAAACAAAGACAAAGAGAAGCGAGGAAAATATGAAATTCAGAATTGCCATCCATCTATGATTTTACGCTAAGAATATTTTTTCATTGTCTTTAATCTAAAGAGACCATTTCCGCCTTGTTCAGTTAATTCCTCTTCCCAGTTTCCATTTGTTTTCAAATAAATGCAATTACAGAATCAAATAAACTAGGATTAGAATATTTGGTCTATTTAATACTTCAATAAATAATAATTTTAACTCAAATCTGCAGTATCATGTATCACGCTACGTTTCTTTCAGAGGATTTTGCATATCTCCAGGAGCTCAGATTATTTTTTATCTCTCTTGAAGTATAATAACAACCTTTCATATAAAAAGTTCAAAATAAACATTAAGCGATATGTAAATTTCATTGAAGACGATGCTTCGCCTAATTGTTTTAGGCTTTTTGAAATCGCACACAAAAAATAACTGAAAACAAGCATATATTACATGGAAGTACATACACCGTAATGTAAACATATAGGAGACAAAAGCCTGTAGCACAGTTGCTAGGGAAGTAATCAGGGGGCTATGTGAAATTATTTTTGAAGAACAGTACTAAACAGCGATCAAAGTAACAAAGTGTAACATTCTAAAATAACAACACGAATAATAACAACAAAAAGTATGTTATGTTTTGTTTAGACATGCTCCTAAAATCTTAATGACGTTCCTCTGCAAGTTACGTATAAATTCCCACAGTTATTATGATTTAATGGGTAAATAACAATTTTTGCATCTTTCCCTAATAATTCTGTCTGTCATATCTTTACCGCCACCATTTAACAGAATTTTTGTTGATGCAATGGTTGTTATGTGTTCTTTCTCCTATGTGGGAAAATAATTTAAACCTGTGGTAACAAAAAGTGTTGTTGATATATTATTTGCATATAGGCTAACATACAACAACACAAAATCATAAAACACTTTATCTCAGCAAATATAGGTTATATTTACTCTCTTCTTCTTTCAACATTAGATTAGATATATCTTCAGTAAGTTACAATAAAATATTCACAATATTAAATAGCATAATATTCTTCATTTCATTATTTCAATTCATATTCATTCATTTCTAATCATTCGTAACTATGCAACAAAACTGAAACTGATGACAAAAGATTTTTTCTTTTCTTTCCTTTCCTTTTTATTATTTCGGTTTATGGCCGAATAATGTTTCAGTTTTAGTCTTGTACCTATTCTTGATTTTTCTTGTTCTTATGTTAGAGTTTTATTTCGTTTCTTTACTCTTAAGTTTTACCACACGAAACAATAATAAATAAACACAATTACACAAACACAAATCATAAATACCTCACATGCTTTTTTCTTCAATGATGTATGATAATATTGCGGACTTTTTTACACCTCCAGGTATATCCCATGTGTTCTCCGAGTATCTTTTTAATATGTTCTTGAGTAGGTGATCTTGTAAACACCGAAATTCAAGTTTGATTTGCTGCACTATATTCATTCTTACGCTTAAAATAGAACCAACCCTCTAACGTATACAGTCGTCTACAGAATAGTTGGTAACGTAACTCTTTTTTGGTTCCTCGTCTGTGACACTTGGAATGTGAGCTTCTGCTTTCTTTAGCATTGCTCTGGATTCAGTAATCAGCATAATGTTCTACAAGCAAACGTTCTAATGTCGGCAGATAAAAACAATATTTTTTTCTTCCATCATGTTTAAAATAATAAACTTGATGGAAAGTTTGGCCACTCGAGAGCCATTGATTTGAAAGATCTTTATGATATAAAATTCAAATTCTCTCTCTCTCTCTCTCTCTCTCTTTCTCTCTCTCTCTCTCTCTCTCTCTCTCTCTCTCTCTCCAGATTAAAAAAAAGTATAGACAGACCCTTTTGATTTTCAATGTTTATAGGATTATACGTTGATGGGTATCTGTTGGAAGAGGCTTTCCGTTAGAACATTGGTTCCCAACAAGTGGTACGCGTACCATGGGGGTACGTGCTGAGCCGTTCAGGAGTACGCGAAAAAACAGTCAAAGTAATGGTGGAAAAACTAGTAAAGTAAAAAAATTCGAAACGTTAGCTAAGGAATAAATAATGTTAGATTTGAATCGCTGCTAATGGAGACACTACGAGAAAAATAGTTTTTTTTTAATAAAACGGGGGTACAATTTATGGAATGGGTTTAAAAGGGGGTAAACAATTGGAAAAAGGTTGGGAACCACTGTGTTATAGTATATCTTCATCATGATCACCAATTTGGAGGTATTCATCAAAATCTCGTTTGATTTTTTAAATTGGTAGGGAATAGTGTAATATATCAATTTACTTGTTAGACTAAATTTTATGCGAAGTTTGTTTGTGGTAACTTAGTGGTGTGAGTTGATTTTTTGTCATAGTTGATTTTTTGCCTCTGTCTGTGAGAGATAATATAATGTGTCATTACTGTGTTGAATAATTAATTTAAAGGTCTAGAAATACCGGTTTTCATTTGAAACCGGGTATAGCGTGCTGTCCATGGGGGTATTACCACCATCTAACTTGCAACAAGATAGCCACCTCTATCTTGAAATCGGCCATCTTGTATCATATACAAAATTTTTTAATGTTAAGAAAATCACCTTTTGTATGAATTTTGACTGAGCTTTTATCAGATCCTGAAGTTAGTTTCGGCGTAACTTTATTCTTGTAAGTTTAACAATTTCAAAGAAATTTGCAATATTTGTAGCACTTGTTCAGTGCATTAGAAATAAGATGAAGTAAGTCTTACAGAAATCACTTACAGAAATAAGATGAAGTAATATCAAAACTAATATCAACATTATTTCTCTGACAAAAAGAAAAGAAAACAAAAAAACAGTATAAATTGCCATAACGTATGGCCCTCTCCATTTTGAAAAAAAAAATGGGGTCATTAAGTTTGTGGGAAATGATCATTCCACTCCGTTTCTGAAGGTATTCAACATTTCTCAAGCAAGGATCTTGAACTTCCTTGTGGTAAGCAAAAGGTATAATAATGATTGTACCGAGGGAAAGGGAGTGAAAGGACGTATAACAAACTCTGGCTGGTAGATACAGATGCTTATCAGAATAATGGAAACACCTGTAGTTGGCAACACGTCAGATGTATGGGTTGGCAGTGGTGTCGTGGCGACCGCAGCGCCGGACTGCTGGTGGTGGTGTGTTAGGTCGGTCTCCATACTACGTCAGGCGTAGTGGAACAGGAGTGTGCAGTGGCTGCAGCAGACGGAGGTAGTGTAAAATGGGAGACCTCTCAGAGTTTCAAAGAGGGCAAATTGTTGGTGCGCGGTTATGTGGAGTGAGTGTGACGGCAGTGGCTAGTGTGTTAGGTGTGTCGCCAGGGACAATGTCGAAGGTGATGACGGCCTACACAACACACGGGAAAACCACATCGGGGAAGCGGAACAGTGGGCGGAAGAAAAGCATCAGTGACAGACGCCGGGTATTAAAGCGCATTGTCACGCGGAACCGTGGTGCCACTGCGGCGCAAGTGACGGAGGAACTCAATCAGCACCTCCCCCAACCTGTTTCGACAATCACAGTCCGCCGCAAATTATATGACATGAACTTACGGGGTCGTGTTGCACGGGCCAAACCTCTCATCAGGGACCAGAACGCTTTAGCACGCCGCAAATGGTGCCGCGACCATGCAACTTGGACCGTTGACGACTGGAAACGTGTGGTATGGTCCGATGAGTCACCATTCACCCTATTCCAAACCACGGGCCGTGTTTGTGTGTGGAGAACGCCCAAAGAAGCGTATGATCTGCAGTGTCTCCGCCCAACTGTGAAACATGGCGGCGGCACGGTGATGCTGTGGGCCGCAATATCATGGTTTTCATTGGGTCCTGTGGTCACACTTCGCGGACGCATCACTGCCAACGATTATGTCGCAATTTTAGGAGACCACTTGCATCCTATGGTCCGGATGTTGTTCCCGGACAATGACGCCATATTCCAGGATGATAATGCACCCATTCACACAGCTGGAGTTGTTGCAGCGTGGTTTGAGGAACATCGGGATGAAGTTCTACACCTCCCCTAGCGCGCCCAATCCCCAGATCTCAACATAATTGAACATCTGTGGTCCATCTTGGAAACACGACTCCGGCGACGATTTCCACCTCCATCCTCTCTCACAGAACTGGCCGATGCCCTGCACGAGGAATGGTGTAATATTCCACTTGCTACCATTCACGACCTCTATGCCTCCATCCCACGTCGCATCAAGGCTGTTCTGAAGGCAAAAGGTGGCCCGACACCATATTAATCTGGTAAGTTGCACTTTCGTTCAGGTGTTTCCATTATTCTGATAAGCATCTGTATCTATTGTGCTTCGTGTTTCTTAATAGCGCCAAAGGTTTCTTACAAGTAAAACATGAGATGTAGATGGAATTTCTAGTTTTACTAAGCTTGAGTATTTATGATTATGTTTAGAGGAAATTCTTAACTGAGTCTTCATCATTACTAGCGTTCTGCTCAAAGCGGCTGGTCCTACAAGGAAAGTCTAGTCTTGCCCATTCATCCCTCTTTTGACTTTCCACACGATTACGCACGATTTATCTTCCTTAATTCTACCAAGAACTTGTATTCGTCTTCTTCTTCTCTTCCCTTTCAACCGTACTTTCTATTCAACCTTTAGTGTAGAAATATGTTTGTAACCAATGTCCTAACCATTTTCTTTTCCCCTTTGTTGTCTCTAGAATTGTCCTTTCTCGCCTACTCTTTTCAACACTTCCTTGGTAACCATACCTTGAGTACAGCTGATATTTTCCCATTCTTCTTTATATCCATATTTCAACGCTTCCAGTTATCTTTCTTCATTGTATCGTAGACTTCAACTTTCCACTCCATATAAACACATCACTACGTATAAATCTTTTGATTATAATGAGAACGTGTTGTTGGAGTCGGTTCAGCCATTTTCACGTGATGATCTATAAAATTGGAGAGTTTCATGGAATATAGGTCTGTAGAGGGCTAGACCCTTTTTTGCGTTTAATTGCTTCTTTCATTCTCCATATTTTTAATAGTATGTTCACAAAACCTGCTCAAAACTTCAGTTAGGGCTTTCTTGATTTCAACTATGTCTTGAATGTTGCCATGGAAATGGAAATGAGTTTCAAATTTTAATATGCATGAATTGTTTGTATTAACTCTCTTTATGGCAAAGGTTGAACGGTTCAACCGTGCGCACATAATAAGGCACCGTAGGGTGAGTTATAATTGTAACAGGATGATGATTGACTATATCATTTTTGCATACTAATAAACATGTAATTTTTAGTCATTGTAAATGAAACTCATGTGTCAATAAAAGTTAACTATGATCTCACTGGAAGCACACAGTCACCGCAGATCGACTCATCCATGAGTCATTAGTTTGTTAAGATTTATTATTTTAAATAATCAGCAAGTTTAGAATTAGTCCTGCTTTTATTTTCTTTCGATTCATCTGTGATCTGTGTGTCAGAGGCAGTAACGGGTGTATGGATTGAAGATGCGAAATTTATTCTCTATCTTTGGGCATTCCTCATTTCCGAAAGATTAAGTTTTTATACAGCATCAGGATGGTTTCGGGGAATTAGCAAATCTATCATGATGTAATTAATGTATATTTAAAGAAGGGTTTTTGATGAGTCAAGAGAAGTTTGGGAGGCCAGGAGTTGAGAGTTGGGTGAAAGTCTTAAGGTGATTTCTCACCCTTGGGACAGTGAATGGTTTTCCCTATCTAAAAGCATGTAAACTTTTTATTAAAATAAATCGGAAAGTAATGAAGTTAATGACTTTCAATTTTGCAAGCAAGCACTTGAGACCCATACAAATTGTATCATGGCTTCAATTTTATTTTACATTAAGTAATTTACACGTTTCTAATATATACCATATATGCGTCAACAAGGCCGTATTGCTTTTTTTTTCTTTAAACGAAGTTCGTCCACGTGCTAGCTGACAATATTATTCTTTCGAAGGGTGCTGTGTCGCCGCCCCTCCCACTGGAGATGGTACTGTCTGACTCCTTCCCTTTCCCTCCCAAGGTCGGTCAAGTCTTCTGTGTTCTGTCCTCCTCTTCCTCTTTTGTTCTACAGC
>JAGDQP010009111.1:0-21825 GCA_022664845.1 Lepisma saccharinum
ATGCAAATGTGTTTTTTTCACAAAGACAGCCATTTTTTCTGTGAAGCATTTGAATAAAGACTGCACGTTTTCGTAACGATTAGTCCTACTAACACAGTGTCTGTATACAAAAAATCATTCCGTTGAATCACACTCGTTTCTTTCTATGGGTGGTTCAAATATGGCCCTTCGCCGTAAAATGTCGAACTTTAGGCTTAAATATCTCAGATGGGGGCCTCATGAAAATATCTGAAAATCAGTGTTAAGGAAGCCTTTATACGCCCAACTTACAGTACCAATTGCAACTTTTATTTCAAAATGGTTTGGTCAGTACAAGCGGATTTTCTTCGTCATATCATGCAAATGCGAATGTGGTATCTTCACAAAGACCACAATATATTCGTGAACGAGTTGAATATAAGACTGCAATTTATTTTGTGATGTTTAGAAATATCAACAGGATGACTGTATACCAAGAACTGTATACGTTGAATCACCCCGCTTTTTTGCTACGGAGGCCCTTTGTCGAAAAATGCTGGATTTCGGACGTAAATATCTCAAATGGGTCATCACAAAAAAATCTAAATTTTGATCTGGAGGAAGCCTTGTATGTGTTCAAATCACAGTAAAAATTGCAACTTTTATTTTCGAGTGGTTTGGTCACGAAAAGGTAGTTCATTAGAGCTAAAATTTTGCCTTTCAAGTTGCGTAGTAACATGAAGCAACATATATACATACAACCAGCTTCCACTGACCAAACCACTCACAAATAAAAGTTGCAATATTGGTTGTGAGCTGAGCACAAACAAGGCTTCCTTGACACAAAATTTCAGTATTTTTTTCGAGATATTTAACCCCGAAATCCGGCATTTTTCGGAAAGAGCCAAGTTTCAACCACCGTAGAAAAATAGAGGTGTGGTTTAGGGCTATGATTGTTTTGCATGCAGACACTTGGTTGGTAGGTCTAAATATCACAAAAATTATATTAAACTCCAAAAAACTGACTTAAAAATCCAATTTTATATAATTCGTTATTAATTTTTCAGCCTATTTTTTTTTAGAATAAAGGAATTCTTTTTGAGAAAAGGAGATTCCACATTTTTAAAGTAGGCTTCAGAAGCTACATAACGGTTTTTGTGTCAGCTCTCTAGCTCTGGAATGACCCTAGTAATTCTTTTTCTATCTTCTTCATTGCATTAAGTTAAATTTATTTACGGCCTTTAGGCAATTTTTGAGCCATCTGTCTTCTTCACCACATCCTTTTTTTTTCAAGTTGTAGTTTAAGTTCTCTGAATAATTCTCGTTCCGTTCTATCATTACATTTATCTTCTCGATCTAGTCTTCCATTTCCTTTATGAAGTTCCTCTTCGTTGCTTCATTCTCGTCACTTCTTTTATGGCAAAATACTTCCATTGTGTATTTTTTTTCTGAAATCCCGCCGTCTTAAATCTACTCATTGATTTATTTTACTCTTACGTCTCAAATATTTAAAAATAAAATGAAAGTTAAAAAAAAATAGTTTAGAAGGTTATGAATCGGACTGTAGGTTCAGCAATTAATGAAGAATGGGGATTAAAAATAGAAAAAAAAGAAGGAAGGAAGGAGGAAATAATATAGACAATAAAAAAAGTAAAAAGATGGAAAAAACGTACTTACGTCACAGGATGCAAAGACAGGTGTACACGAACATCACAAACACACAAGAAAAGCGGCAAAGTTTAACAAAACCGTTTTCACATGATAGGAGAGAAAATGGACAGAGAGGACTGGTGCTAAGGAGTTGCCATGTTGCCAACTGATGCTGGGTAACAGTGTGACCACGTGATGAAGGAGGGAAAATGATGGGTTTGAGAAAACACCAAATGGGAAAGGAAGTGCGGAGGTAACTAGGAGTTCGTGAGGGGCTTCCCAAAGAAATGAGGGTCAAGAATCAGAGGGGAGGGGAAAATAATAATAAAGATGAAGAACAAGGAGAAAGTACATTGGAAATTAAAACAAAAGTGAAAATAGAAAGAGAACGGAGAAGACAAATAGAAGCAGCACGAAAAAAGAAGAAACAAAATGTGCTGCAAGCTGTTACATGCAATTAAGGCTGGCTTCATAGTTGGCGGGAAGGATAGAGATGTACGTCTCTTTCTAACTGTAACAGGTGAATCAGGGTTCAGAATTTTCAAGATTTTCGAAAAGTTTCGTCAAAGGTGCGGCCGTGATATGAAGTGTGTTTAGGTATGGGGAGGTGCGGAAGTTGTAATTTGGAGGAGCAGCGATGGTTGTTGATGTGGAATGTTAGAGATGTTTGTTTCTCCAACGTAGAAGGCGGAACATAGGCTACAGAGTAGGAGGTAAATGAAGTTGGAAGATATGCAACAGACGGAGTATCGGAAAGAGTAGTCTTGTGAGCGACGGGGAATAATGGATCCAGTTCTGGTGAGAATCATGCTGAGATTCGGTGGTGTGCCATAGTCTATTCTGGGGAATGACGAGAAACTCTCTGTCTCAGGTGACGCAGAGAGTATGGGTACACTAGTCTAAGGAGTTTTTGTTGGGACTGCAGGTCGGGGTGGTACTGAGTGAGCGAAGGGAGCTTCACGGGGAGGCCGGTTCGTGTCAGAGTGATTTCTGGCACGGTCCAATTTTTTATGAATGAGAAGTTTGGGAATGAAATGGAGATATTGCATACTGTTGGTAGGTTTGATGTAGACGTCTGTCTGAAGTCGATTGTTCTTGATCCAGACATCAACATCAAGGAAAGTTATATGTTCCCTCGTGAAGGACCAAGTGAATTTGACGGGAAATGTACAGTTGAAGTTTTGCAGGAGTATTTCCAGTGGCTCTTGTCCGTGGGCCCAGATTAAGAAAGTGGGGTACTAACATTCCCCACACACATAGTCTCGTTGGACTTGAACACTTTTTGAAACACGTCCCAGTCCTTGTAAACCCAGCACACCATTTATGTTTCAGCTAGTTCAGTTTGTTCTCACACGAAACCTTTGAGAACCACAATTACCTGCAAATCAAAGGCACAGCCATGGGCACTCGCACTGTCTTTTCTACGCTAACCTTCTCGTGGGATGCCTGGAGACACAACACATCAACTCCACACCTCTCAAACCTTTCACCTGACTTCGCTATATTGACCATATTTTCTTAACCTGGACCCACGGACAAGAGTCACAGGAAACATTTCTGCAAAACCTCAACTGCACATTTCCCACCAAATCACTTGATGATTCTCCAGGAAACACACAACTTTACTAGATGTGGATGTCTGGATCAAGAACAATCGACTTCGGTCAGACGTCCACATCAAACCTACCAACAGTACGCAATATCTCCATTTCAATAGCTCCCACCCATATTGTACCAAACGCTCTCTTCCATACGCTCTTGCTGTAGGAGACTTCTGCATCTTCTCCTCTGACAACCTACTTTAAAACTATTTCAGTGCCCTCTCCTCAGCTCTCACCGATCGTGGATAACCCAATCACCTCATCCGTAAACAACTGGATCGTGCCAGAAATCACCCTAACTCCAACCGGCTTCCCTGTCAAGCACCCTTCGCTCCCAATCTTCCCCCTCAGTATCACCCTAACTTTCGGGTCTTCCAAAAGTTCCTCAAACTGGCACACCCAATACTCACTGCGTCACCTGAAACTGAAAGAGTTATCTCGTCTTGCCCCAGAATAGTTTACCGCAGTCCGCAGGCCACCGAATCTCAACATGATTCTCACTAGAACTGGACTATTCCAAACATGGCAAGTGTAACAGACCCAGCTGCAGAACCTGTCCTACTTTTGATCCCAGTCTGACCTTTGAACATCCAGTCACTAACAAAACATACTCTTTCCTATACTTTGGCAGTTTCGTATCTTCCAACCTCATTTACCTCCCTCTGTAACCCATGTTCGCCTTTACGTCGGAGAAACCCAAACACCTATAACAATCCGCATCAACAACCATCGCTACTCCTCCACATATCAACTTCCGCACCTCCCCATACCAGAACAAACTTCATATCACGGCTGCACCTCTGGCGAAACTTTTCGAGTCAGCATCCTGAAAATTCTGAACCCTGACTCACCTGCCACAGTTAGAAAGAGATGGGAGCAAACGTACATCTCTATCCTTCCCGCCAACCATGAACCCGGCATTAACTGAATGTAACAAGAACAACCTGCAGAGCAGTTTTTTCTTCTTCTTCGGTGCTTCTTTTTCCATTCTTCTTTTCGTTCCGTCTCTATTTTCACTTTTATTTTATTTTTCAATATATCTTTTCCTTATTCTCCTTTTTCCCTTTCATCTTTATTATTAATATTATTATTATCACCTCCTTTATGATTCTTGATCCTGTTATTTCTTTACAAAGAGCCTCACCAACTCCTAGTTACCTCCACACTTTCTTCTCCATTTGATGTTTTCTTCGACGTCATTTTCTAGCCTCCATAACCTGACCGCACTGTTACCCAGCATTTGTTGACATGGCAACTCCTTAGCACCAGTCCCGTACCAGTCCATTCTGACTATTTTCTTTCTCATCACGTGAACACGTTTCTGCGACACTTTGCCGCGTGTCTATTATGTTTCTGATGCTTGTGAACTATAATGTAAGCACATTTCTTTTCTATCTTTTTTTAGCATCTTATATATAAAAAGTATCTATAGGAATAGGTCGGATAGGCAATATAATAGGTTAAATTTGAATAGGCAGGAACGGAATTGTACTTAGATTTATTCTAAGGGGATTCAAGCGCACAAATTAACACTTAAAACACAAAGATAATTCACTAAATATTTCGGCTTTTAAGCCATCATCAATAGACACGACGAAAAATAGTTTACTGAACATACGAGTGAACAATAGGAAGACACACAAAAACAAAATGGCGGACGTCCACATCAAAAACAGTTGACAACATTCTGCGCGCGCAAGTACTGATGGGAGGAGGGTTTTGGTAAGGGTATTGAGTGTTCCAAATTGAGCTGGGTACAATGGATAATAATAATGATAATAAATACTAGGAGTCAGTAAAGGAAACGCAATCAAGGAAGTGGGATTCAGTATAGTAAATGCAGTCAGAGGAAGTGGGATTCGGTATAGAAGAAAGTGAAAGCGAGATACAGTATAGCAAACGCAGTCAGAAAAAATGGGATTCGGTATGGGAAATGAAGTTGGAGAAAGTGAGTTCCAGTGTAGGAAGCGCAAGTGAGTAGGTTGCCGAGTCAATCAGAAAAAGTGTGACTCAACACAGAAAACAAACGAAAGAGGCTGAAAGTAAGTGGGCAGGGATGAAGGGAAGTATGGTTGTTGACGAAGGGAGGAGAAAAAAATACTGCAGGTTTAGACCAGGTTTCAGTTCGGTTTCAAACTCTGAATGGAAGCTTCTCAAAGACGTGTAGATGTGTTTCTGGTGGGGGACTATAGCTACACGGAAAACTGTCACCGAAGTCAGTGTCGTGTAATTGCGTGTGTGTAGAAACTAGGGAATCGGGTCTGTTGGTGACGGAAAAGTAATTGTGATTACTGACACAGATTCAAAGGCCTGTTTCCCCACATAGAATACCTAGTAAATTGTGCAGACTACGATGTATATGACGTTTGAGGTTTGACAGGTTCCTTTGGGATGTAGAGTGAAGTTGCCATCGGCTGTGCTGGTTCAGATAGTTGGAGACGTAATAAGGATGGGACACTGTTCTAAATCTAGCGCTGTTACATTTGTGGGTGGGAACTGAAGGGAATTGGAAAGGGTGGGAAACTATGGACTAAGATATTTCTGAGATTGTGAGGGGCTTGAAAAGTAATCTCGGCTTGGTGCAAGAAACTGAGCTGGTATCGGGATCACATTGGAGTACATGTAAGTGGAATGAAAAATTTGTTTGATCTTGGTATGTTTGGCATGAAACTTAGTGATTAACGCCGGTGGATTCGGATTGCTGTTGGGAGTGTGAGTAGATTGAGTGGCGTGGCTGCGCGTCGGATCTGTTTGGTTACGAGCTTAAGTGGTTGCCTCGGTTGACTAGACGATCCTGTAGGCCTTGGTTATTGGTTTCGGTTGGAGTTGTCCTCTGAGAGCAAGGGAGAAAGGAATAGCTTTCTTGGTGTGGTAAGAATGGGAACTTGAGTAGTGTAACTACTGCATATGGTTGGTACGTTTTATGTGAACGGAAGAATTAAGGGTGTTATTTTCCGAGTGATGTCCACGTCAAGAATGTGGCATTTCTGTTTGAGATGGATCAAGCGAACTGGACAACACGGGACTGGATCAACTGTTCTAAGCTGGATTCCCCATGCGGCAATATGATAAAGATGTCGTCCGAGAAACGGGTCCATAGTAGTGGAGTCAAATTTTGAGTCTGCAGGAAATAGTGTTCAAGCTTGCCCTTGAACAGGTTGGCGTAGAAACGGACCACTCTCGTACGCATGGCTGTGCCTCGGATTAACAGCGCTCAATATAAAACCCGTCCCATTCTTATTGCATCATCAGCTATCTCAATCAACACAGCCGATGGTAATTTCACTCTACATCCCAAAAGAACCTCAAATGTTATATATATCCTAATCTGCACACTCTGCCCTGCATGGTATGTGGGGAAAACACGCTGTCCATTGAATTTCCGTACAATAATCACCGTCACTTTTCCGTCGCCAACAGATCCAATTTCCCTGTCTCTACATAACACGCAATTGCACAACACTGACTTCGATGGCAGTTTCCGTGTAGCTGTAATCCCCACCCCAAACATATACATACACACGATGTCTTTGGAAAGAAGCTTTCATTCAAGGCTTGAGAGCAAAACTGAAACCTGGTGTGAACCTACAGTAACTCATTTTCTTCTTCCTACGTCAACACACACACTTCCCTTCACCCCTACCCATTCTCTTCCAGCCTGTTTCATTCCTTTTCTTTTTTATGTCAGCATCCTATTTACATTGTGTTCCATAACTCCTGCCCCTTTTTGTTTCCAGTTTTAGGGTAAAAAAGAATAAAGAGTAATTCCATGCCAAATCATGAAAACTCTCAACTCGACCATCTCAGATTTCCATGAAAATTGGTTAGATAGTAGATGACATATAGTAATGTACATATATTATTAGCCTTCAGTGATATACGGTATTAATACAGCAGGATTGGCAACACGAGAAAAAACGTAAAAAATATGCGCAAAAGGTAAACAACAAAAAAATCGTAACTTGGCTTCTAATTGTGATAGAACATTCATCTTGGGCTCGTTTTGAAGCTAAGAAAACATAGTTTTGATAAAAGAAAAAAAAACTATTACAGAAAAATAATGCATTTTTCATTTGAAGGTCACATGAAGTAAACTTTGACGTTGAATATCTAATAAAGTGTATCTCCGACCTTTTTTTTTAGTAATTATATATAAATGATAAAACAGGTAAAAAAAAAAAAAAGATACTTACATGGTAGGTGCTTGTGACAGGAGATAAGTGTATATATAAATGCAATCTATCGTTGGTGCAAGTTTCATTTTCGAATGACTTTGAGAATAGGAGTAAAAAGAAATATTCACCCTTCTTGCACTAAACATGCTTAGTGGCAAGTTCACAGATGTCTGAAACTCTCTCACTCACAGTGTAGTTCGCAAACCAGTAGTACAAGACGCAGGTACAATTTTGTCGACATATTATACTTCTGTTAGTAGCAAGGTTGCCACCCTTCTCGATTTTGTCGGAATCATCCAGATTTTCAGGCCCGATGCAATGAGTTTCTTTCATTTTGCAATATGTTCCTTCTTTCATTCTTTGCTCTTGATCGGTGATGATCCAACACTATTTTAGCTATCACTCAATAACTGCAAAGCTCATCTTATCTTGTATGTTGACACTTCAGTGTCAACTTTCCTCATAAATTGCCATGCTTGGACCTTCCTCAAAAGTAAAAGAACCTCCTTAATTTGTTTTCTACTAATTTAACTCACTCTATGGTTTACCGACCTCACCAGTTTATCGCCGTAGTAACAAACGTTCGCCGGGTGGATTCTATGCTGGGCAAGATCAATTAGCACAAACATCCACCTATCAAAGATCGCTTCAAAGATTGTAATTCCAACAACGTCTCGATCCTCTCAACGGCCCCTTCCCTCCAGTTAACCAACCACGATGAAAGATGATCTTCGTTTTTTCCCCAATGGAGCTAATTTGTTTCCTACATTATCACAAAGCATTTGATCACTGTTCAAATGCAGCAGTTTTTTCAATCATCCATGGTTGCACGTTCCTTAGTTGTTTCCTACTGCTGCTGTGTCCTTACATGTCAAAGGGTTTGCAGCAATGTGCCTTAATGTATTCCATACACATTGTCGCACACCCTTTCTCAAATGATTCTACTTACCAGGGTTGCCACCTTCTTGTTCAATAAAATTGAGAAATGCTCTGTATCGGAAATCTGGAAGCACGGGGTACTTCCACGGAAAAATGTTGCCAATTGTATGCTTTATTTTTTTTTCCCTTTTTTATTAGGAACATCCTAAACTTTTAAAGTTAAAAAATGACTACTTATTTAGCTAAAATATACTGCACTTTTCTTATTATTCACCAAGGCTTTTTAACTCTCGTATTTAAAATTCACCTTCACCCGTCAAAAAGGTGGTGCTGGAAGTAATGAGCCTGAGAAAATTTTATCATTTAAGCCATAAAAATTTGTGTTTTACCTACGCTTCTTAGAAGACGTAAAATTAATTTTTAATTCAGCTCGTAAATTTTAATAATTAACTTAGCGAAAAGGTTTTTATTATACATATAGACTTATAAGTAACACTGAAAACTATTGTAATTTTTGAAAATAACAAACAATTGACAGGCAAGGAAAGGCAAGTAACAATTAAAAACGAAAGGTTTTCCGACACTTCAACACTTGGTGCCATTTGTGCTGAATCTTCTGTGTTAATCTGAAGAATGTGCATAGATGCAAAGAATTGCTTTTTAATTAGAAAACAAAATGAAATTTGTATGGCTTACAGAAATGATAAGTGTAGCTTTATGCTCATACTATTAACCATATTAAATAATAAAAGATTTTCTATGCTTCAAAACTGAAAGGTGAAAATCAGAACAATCTGCGTTCCGACGAACATTGTATCGCGCCAAAGGTCCCGACAAAATCTGCTACTCACAGAAGTATAATATGTCCTCAAAAACTGTATCAGTCCTTTGTACTACTGGTTTATCGCACAATATCTACACGGCGAGTGAGAGAGTTTCAGACATCTCTGAACTTGCCACTAGGAATGTTTAGTGCAAGAATGGTTTAAGTCAATACTGAATATTTCTCTTTACTCCTGTTCCCAGTCATCCCAAAATGGAACTTTCACCAACGATAGATTGCATTTAACTATATACTTTATTACTAAAACCATAAAATTCACTTTATATTATCTTTATTACTAAAAAAATCGAAGACAGAGTTATTTTTTTTAAGATATTCAAGGTCAAAGTATACATCATGTGACTTTGATTAAAACTATGTTTTTTTTTGCTTCAAAACGAGCCCAAGACGAATCTTCTACTACAATTAAAAGCCAAATTATGATTTTTTTTTTTATTTTTTTTTGCTCACCTTGTGCGCATATCTTTTACATTTATTCTTATGTTGGCAACCTTGCTGTATTAATATCGTGTATCACTGACAAGGGATGGTCACGATATGTTGTCTCTGAAATCCGAATCAAACATAGTGCACCTGATAGAGCATGGTGAGATATGGAGAATACCAAAATTTAAGGTGCGATGGACAAGGAGGAGCAGAGATAGGGGGGCGGAACCTCGAAATTCACGAAGTTAAAAAAAAAGATATATACACGGTAATTCAGAATAATGGACGTTACTTTCGGGACGTGATTCCTGGCATCGAAAAAAGTAAAAAAGTTCCTGTGAACATGGGTGAAATTCTGCTTCGTTTTGGAGATACAGTGTTTCCAACTTCGAGCCCAAAGTCGACGCCTAGTAATGGGAAGAAATGAATAATTCTCAATAGGTCAGAAAAGACTCATCGAATTAAAATTCCGTTTCAGGAAATTTGTTTCTAGCAACATGATGGACATCAGGAGTAAACACTCGATGTCACTGGTTTGTCAGTGTTGCCAACCAGGTATAACGTTTAAATTTTTCAATGGCATTACGTCGTGTTATTGGAAATATGATATATTCTAGTGATGATAAAGAATATACTTAAAATACTTAAAAACACACCATAGTGTTGCAAACTATGGATGAAACAAAGGTTCTCGCGATTTTATACAAACTACGGGCCAGTCCATCAGAAATCGTCCAGCTCGGTTTCTCGACCTTTTTCATATATATATATATATATATATATATATATTACTTATATTCCTTATAAAAGAATACTTCAAAACGGGTATTCTTTGGTTTCTATCCCCATCGATTAAGAAACGGCCGTCAACTTCCCAGTCGTTTCAAAGAAATGTAATATCTCCGTACTGGTTTATCATAGGACATTCAAATAAAAAAAAAAATCTTCCTGTAAAGCATGCTTGATAATTTTAGTCCTCTGCGTGAAAAGCCTACAACGTAACTGAAGTGGACAAAATGGTATTCAAATGTGATTGTCAAAACAAAATCAATTCATGTTTTAATGGCGCCTTTTCGCAAGAAAGGCACTGAATGTCAACGTTGATCTTTAGTACACTATTACACATCAATGTATATTGAATATATACAATATATGAAGGCTGATACGTGGTTCCTTAATTTTTTTGAGAATGTCTGAAAATCAAAATTCGTATTTTATGCATATTGGAGGCCCAATATCTCTGGGGGACACAACAAAACAAAATATTTTTTTCACATTTTATACAATTATATAAGAGGAACATATGGTAGAAATTTCAACTTCGATATTTGTGTCTCGACGGAGTTACAAATTTGCAAATTGGGGATTAATAAGGTTCATGGGTGCTTTGGTAATATTACGTTTACCAAAGCGCGCATGAGTATTATTTATTCCCAATTTGCAAATCTGGAACTCTGTTCAAACTCAAATTTCTGTCGTTGTTTCTGTTTACAAAAGTACATTACGTATGGAAATCTTATATTTCTATCTGGTCTGAAACCAGAAGTATTGGGCCTCCAAAGCTCGCACGAGTTTTATTAATTCCCGATTTGCAAATCAATAATCCGTTCAAACTCAAACATCAAAGTTGAAATTTCTACCATATGTTCTCCTTCCCTACAACTTGTAATGACCGCGTCATTACTTGTGATAAAAATAGTATGTAAATTTTAATTTCTAGATTTATATATATTTATATTGTAAACAATATATAAGTAATTGATTTCAGATTGGCCAATCGATTAGTGTAAATAGGTAAAGATGTGCACATCAATAGTTAAGCGGTTAGATTTAAGAAAGTGTAATCGTGTGTAGCGTGTATATGATAGTTTTCTTTTTTGTCTTATTCTCTTTTGTAACTGATATTTTATTTTATAGATACACTTGAATATTGGAAAAAATAGGATATTGGACATGTATCATGTTAGTTTAGGAATTCCATTTGATATATTACTTTGTTTGTTTTTTGTTTCTTAAAGTTTCTCTCTTGCTTACAGTTAGTTAAATAAACGTTACGTACATCTAGCGTTCTTCGTCCCACTTTAGTCGAGTAGCCTCGCTTCGCGGAGAGAAGTGGAAGAGGGGTAAAAGAAAGCGACACAACTCTGGACTCGATGCGCGCGCGGGCAGGCTGTTTTTGGTCGTCTGAGGATGATGTCTGACGGTACGTATTTTCCCCCTCGAAACAGAGGTACAAAAGAATAATGGATATTACGAGCGAATTCGTTCAATGTGGAAGTCAGTGAAGCAGATATTTACAGAAGAAGTTATAACTTCTGTGCTCTGGAAAATGATCATCATGCCCCACTATTTTTATCTGTATTCTTTCTGAAATATTATCTTTGTGGCGTATATTCTGAACGATTTCCACATGCAAATGAAATCAAAAAGGAAGTTGAGAAGGCTGAAAAAAAGAGCCAGAAACAAGTGTTATTTATAAAATATGTGTATACTTGTGTTCATGATTTCTTTACGTGATTTCTTGTGCGTAGAAGGTAGAATTTAGTATATTGGGTGTAACGGTAGTAGAGGCTGCATGGATAATGGATTTGGCGGGCTTTTGGAGAAATATAGAGTAGGAAGGAAGTAGTGGAAGTAGATAAGTAACGGTTTCTTTTTGGCATGAAGGTTTACTTGGTTTCGGGAAATAGTTTTTTCTTTCTCTCTATCTCCCTCTAGGGAAGTAGAGTAGTAAGGTGGTGGATAAAAGGTGCTTATTATCTTATGCTCTTAATTAGAGCATGGCGCATGCAGATAAGTAACTTTTTATGGAGGTATCGGTACTGGTTAGTTGGAGGACTCAAGGAATAAATGGTAGAGAAGGGATAGATAAGTAGTGGAGGTACCAAGGATTTAGAAATAGTTTGAAAATAGCGTACTCGGTACTATAAGGAGGTTTTTTTTTTAAGTAGATGGTGTGGTAGTCGGTAGTAATCGAAGGTATTACTAGATAAAATTGTACAGTAAACTGGTAAAGCTGATAGAGGAATTAAACTGGTTATTATGGAGGTATCTATAGAGTAGGTAGAGAGGTTATAAGGATATTTAAATGATTTGTTCGGAGGTATTGTTTTGGTTTGTATTAGAGATGAAAGATCAGTTATTTTATGTTTCAAGATCAAACTTTGGTTTTAACACACATGACATGGAAGTTAACAAATGAATGATGAAATGAGAACATTATTCTAGATTTAAGTAATAATCTGATTTCCAGACTGATCATGGACGACAATTAGAACGCTTGGATTGAAAATAGTTAAGTCTAAATGGTTATCTTGAGTTTTGATGTATGTAGGTTTAAGTGCAGAAAGAGTCATTTCTTGATAGAGTGAATAACCATCTATCAGCTTAGCAGCTGTAATGATCGTGAGCTTTTCCTGTGGTAGTATTACATTCTAAAATAAAGGAGGATACGTATTTAATTAATGATTCGGCCTACTTATTCTCTTATGCTCATACAGGTAGTTTCCAGTTTAGAGTCTTCATGATAGATGATACAATCCCATCACTACCTACCAGTTATATAGTGAACAGAGGTAAATCAAATTACTATTAGTGGCGACGAGAGATGAACTTGAGATCCACACGTTATTAAAGACAACTTAGCAAGAAACACATCATACGAAAAATACAAGATCGATTTTAAAAAGAACTGAAGATCACAATGGATATGAGAGGGATCATAATTCAGCTAGTGATACTTGATGATTTCCTAAAAACAAAAAATTTGGATTGGTTGAATGGAATAAAAATAACACTATACAGTAACAAGGTCAGGTATGCAAGACAGCAATTCTATCAGTGCAAGCAGGATTATGGTCAGTATATTCTAGATTAAAAGTACATGCTGCGTCATGCTCGTCTGGAACAAATCTAGAATACGAGTTACTTAACAAACTGATTCTAGGAATTTACAGTCTAGATTTACAATCCATGCTATTAGCAGAACATAATATTACGTTGAATAGAACAATTAACAGAATCTTGATGTATGAAAAAAGCAAGTTATCAGAAATGCTTGAAGTCAAGTAATGAATGCTCATAATTATACGAATATGCATACACCGTTAGATTGAGTTATGAGACTTCATAAGGCAAATACAAATGATGGTTGGAGATTTCATTCTAATGGACGTTGTAAAAGATGTGGATTAATACATACTCTTAGGAAAAAAAGGCAGTTCAGTTTATAATGCAGAATGCAAAAAATGCTCCCTCCCAAAAAAATCATTATGTTAGATGTTGTGCAGTACCTACAGGGCCTAGGAAGCAAACAATTCCAATGGAAAATAACCAAGCTTTTTCACATGAACATAATGATAGATTGAATGGAGGAATTAAATTCAATATGCGTAGCTTCAGTGCAAGTGGCTGACACAAGTGATACAAAAATGTTGACAGAAAACATTCAGGGTTTGAACTCATCCATTAACAAGATTCAAGATGTAAAGTGTATCCGAAAAGATGTAGCGACGTGTACGGAAATCCAACAGTTCAGGGAGAAGTACACTCAAACTAAACAATTTAAAATGATGGATCATGGTTGCCAAACGATGAATATTGATAGTTCAGACATGGGAATACAAACAATAATATGTGAAACTAAGAACAATACTGTACATATGAAACCCTAGAAATCCAAGAAACCAATTAAACCTAAAAATAATTTAGAAAAGGAGTTATCAGATCATTTTGGAAAAGATATGTTAGCCAATTTAAGAAAGGAAGGACATTGCATTTCAGGGCAGTACTGCAAATATTGCGATACTGAAACTAGCACTTTGTTCAACGGTTTTCAAATCTCTTAATCTGGACAGGTGTGGTTCCATTCAAAATAGAAGTTGATTGGAGGTGATTAACCTATGATTTTAAGCACAATTTAAATGTGAATAGACTAATACTGTTTGTTTAGGTTAAAGACAGATTGATTATGTGATTACTGATGAGAACAATTCTGAATAAGAAATGAGCTCATCATTTTTATTGTGTGTACTGCTAGATAAAAAATTGTTTCAATTATTTGTGAGCTGCAATCGTAATGTCATTACTCCAAGTGAGACAATTAGGTGAATAGTGAATATTTAATTTGTGTGAAATATACGGAACGGTAACATTTAAATAATTTAATTAATTATGTTATTACTTTCAAATTAAAAAAAATGTGTTTGATGTTAGATGGAACTGAAACATTTTAGGAGCTACTGAATGAAGAATGAGGGTGACTATATTTAAAGTAAAATCTCATAATTAGAAACGACTAATTCAGCAGAGGGGACGTGAATTATTAGAGATGAAAGATCAGTTATTTTATGATTCAAGATCAAGCTTTGGTTTTAACACACATGACATGGAAGTTAACAAATGAATAAGGAAATGAGAACATTATTCTAGATTTAACTAATAATCTGATTTCCAGACTGATCGTGGACGACAATCAAAAACACCTGGATTGAAAATAGTTGAGTCTAAATGGTTATCTTGAGTTTTGATGTATATGGGTGTAAGTGCAGAAAGAGTAATTTCTTGATAGAGTGAATAACCATCTATCAGCTTAGCAGCTGTAATGACCGTGAGCTTTTCCTGTGGTAGTACTACATTCTCAAAATAAAGGAGGATAATTAATTATTAATGATTCGGCCTACTTATTCTCTTATGTTCATACAGGTAGTTTCCAGTTTAGAGACTTCATGACAGATGATACAATCCCAGTTAACTACCTACCAGTAATATAGTGAATAGAGGTAAATCTAATTACTATTAGTTTGTACGGAGGAATATAGTTTTTGAGTAGAATATGAGCCACCCTTACAAACTGTACATGTGAAAAAAAAAAAAAAAATCCTATTTTATTCCACCAGAGATATCGTGCCTGCAATACGCATAACATACGAATTTTTGGATTTCCAAAAATTCTTAAAAACTTAAGAAACCACATATCAGCCTTCATATTTTGTATACGATCAACATATTTTGATGTGTGAAAATATACTAAAAATCAACGGTGACATTCAATACCTTCCGTGCGAGAAAGCACCATTAAAACATGAATTTATTCTATTTTGATCATCACATTTGAATACCATTTTGACCACTTCAGTTACGTTGTAGGCTTTTTACGCGGAGGACTAAAATTATCAAGCAGACTTTAAAGAAAGACACTTATTTTGTTTGAATGTTCTATGATAAACCAGCACAGAAATATCAATTTTTTTTGTAGACGACTTCAAAAACGGCAGCCATTAATTACTCGATGGGGATAGAAATAAAAGAATATATCCGTTTTGAACTATTCTTATATAAGGATTTAAAAAAAAAAAAAAAGTTGAGCAACCAAGCTGGACGATTTCAGATGAACTGACCCGTACAGTTTGTATAAGATCGCGAACACATTTGTCTCATCCATACAGTTTGTAAAGATCGCAAAAACTTTTGTCTCATCCATAGTTTGCAACTGGTGTGTGCTTTAAGTATATTCTTTATCATCACTAGGAGATGTCGAATAACCAATTAAACGACGCAGTGCCATTGAAAAATTTAAACATTATACTTTGGTTGGCAACACTGACAAACCGGTTACATCGTGTTTTCACTCTTGATATCTACCATGCGCGAAATCTAGTACTAAATTACTTTCAGCAAGATTTGGTTCATCTTCAAAGTTTTTTCTGTCTACTGAGTATTTTAACATTAATTTCCTATAAGAAAAATATCACTTTCGCTACGAAAAATGGCGAAATGTATGTCGAATTTGTGCACTTAGCCCTATTCAATTTTTACAAATCGCCCTCATGTGCTTGCAAACATTTAACAACAAACATAGGTTCTTTCTACCCTTAAATTGGAAACAAACAAAAGGGATAGGAGTTATGGAACGCACTGTATATATATTCCCAGTTTCTTCTCCCTGAACGTTTCCTATACTGACACCCATTCCTTTTCCTGATTGACTCTTCAACCTACTCAGTCTTCATTGTGTTTCACACTTTCTCTGGCTGCGTTTCCTATACTGAATTATACTTTCTCTGGCTTCTACTTGTTCTTACTGCGTTTCCTGTACTGAATCCCATTTTTTCGGAATGAGTTTCCTACACTGAATCCCATATTCTCTGCCTGCTTTTCCTATACTGAATCCCATACTCTCTGACTGCATTTCCTATACTATATCCCACTTTTTCTGACTACGATTCCTATACTGTATTCCACTTTCTTTTACTGCGTTTCCTATAATGAATCCCACTCCCTGTAACTGCATTTCCTATACTGAATCCCACTTTACAGACCATTTCCTTTACCGATTCCCAGTTTTTATTATCATTATTAGCATTTTTTGTACCCAGCTCAATTTTCAACACAAAATACGCTTACCAAAACCCACCTCCTATACGTAACTGCGCACACGTTGAGAAGTCGTCAATTGTTTTTGATGTGGACGTCCGCAATTTTGTTTTTTGTCTCTTCCAACTGTTCACATGTGGTTCAGTGAACTGTTATCCTATCGTCTACTGAGGATGCCCTACAGCCGAACTATGTAGCGACTTTACAGTGTTGTGAAATTGTTCACGTGATCTTCCTCAAGAAACTATCTTTTCCTCTGTATTCAAATTTCACTTATTATATAAGATGGTAAAAAAAAGTACTTACGTTACAGAATACAGAGACAAACGTACACGAACATCACAAGCACACCAGAAAAGCGGCAACGTTTCGCAGAAGTGTGTCCACATAATAGGAAAGGAGATGAACAGATAGGACTGGTGCTAGGGAGCCGCCATGTTGCCAACTATATACAAATACAGTACACTCACTAAAATCACTAATATAGCACATTTGGGACCAGGGTTGTGCCGGATTACTGGAAGATTGTCGAGAAAACGCATAAATAACACACTACGTACTAAAAACGAAAAATAAAGCACGAAAATGGGGCAACTTCTAAAATGAACACAGAATAGAGTACTACTTCCAAATTACTTCTTTCAGTATTATCCATTTCACAACTTTATCCTTGGAAATAAGACTGCACAAAGTACACTGTATTTTCCCTTCACGCTCTCTAGGAACTTGCCTGAAACCCCAGGATTACTGGACGGTTCCGAGCAGCACACGGCCAGATTATAGAGAGAGTACTGTACAGATTAGATAAACTTTGTATATGTTTCTTCTTTATTGCAGTTGTCGGTAAGTTCTTAATATGTGTGTGTGTGTTTTTTTTTTATTATTATTATTATTAGAGAGATGCTTTCCTTTTGCTTCATAAATATTAGGCTAACCATCAACAATCTTGACAGTTGGTGACGTGGCTTTTGACCATAGTTCGATGCGAAAAGTGGATCAGAAATTTGATCCGGGTATTTGAAGCGTCATCTGTTGAAAGCAGAGTATGAAATCACCAGTACAGTATGTGCGCCGTGTATCAGCAGTTTTCAAAGCGTCTGAAGGCCTGCGACACAACAAATGGTCTTCATTTTGAAAATTCACTGGTTATATGATTATTACTATTAATTTGTTCTCTTATCACTGAAGCTGCAGTCTTGCCAATAATAACACAGCCCAACACGTTTTGGTGCAGAGACTTTGTGAGCTCATTTTATGTATATTTGGCGCACTGAATTAAAATATGACAATAGTTTTCGTCTAACAGCTTGTAAAATTTGACAATAGCATGATTTATGGTTCAGGAAAGACAACATAAAGGATTGAGAAACAGCATAATTTTATTTTCTTGAGCATTCTGAGAAAAAAGACACGCAGTAATGTTACAGTAACACTACAATAACACTTAGTCTTCAGAAGATTAAGAAAAATCAAAGGAAAACTTAGTTGACAAATAAGAAGCTTCTTTTGCGGGACATCCTTGAATGAACTGTGTTAGAACAGTCTCTTTGAAAGTTCCAGCAGTAATCTGCCATTATGTGTATATCCCATCTTCCCTGGTACCGGTCCTCCATTGTTTTATATCCTGGTGAAATTTTCACTTTGCTCTTCGCTGGTATCACCCAAATTTTCAGGGAAGCGGTCCAAGTAGCTGTGTAAGTAATGAACCTTTATGCTCATGTGTCATCCAATATCTCTGAAATTATTAAGCATTTTGGGTACAAGCTCGACATGTAGTTATCAGCTTTGTGGTTGCCCAAAAAGTTTCTGACAACAAGTACAAATGACGTCCACGCCCTTCGCTCAGCTGCAGTCATTGAATGTACGAAAGCAGGATCATTGATAAGTTGTCTTAATTTAAAATCGTCACAAATTCCAGATCTTAAGGTTTTCTGTACTTAGTCCAGGCATTTTTGTCCTGTGTACACAAGGCATGGTCCATCCTGATCGAGAGTCTTCACAAACTGTTTCATCAAGCCTAGCTTTATGTGCAGTGGCGGCAAGATGGTATACGTCCTAGTTGTAGCACCACGAACTACGACCTATCGCAAAGCCACAGCTAGGAATCTGACGACTGATAACTCAACACTGGGACAATATTTATTTAAGATCCAATGTTATACGGGGCTAATCTGCAGGTCGGGGTGTCGAAGTACATCTGTATATAAATTACGTGTTTATGAGTTAGTGGCGCTGTATCTCAAAAACTATAGCTGATAGGAAATAACGATTTCTATATTTGGAATCAGCACACTAAATATAGTCAGAATCAGTTATAATATTCCAGGCACCATACAAAATTTTTGTTGTTGAGCTGTGTAATAATAATCGATTTCACGGTTTTAGTTATCCGCTTCATCGGGTAGAAGGGAGGCGAAGATTAGGGTGGTCTATAAGGATATGATGAAAACTAAAATGAACTGTACGAAAATTTGAAAGAAGTCTTCTACCTTCCCCATACCTTCTAGCTTTTCACTCTTTTTACATTGCCGCACAGTGCATTTTAGTTGTCAGCAATTCTTATAGACCACCCTAACCTTCTCTTCCCTTCTACCTGATGATGCGGATAACTATAAGCGTTGAATCATCTTTCTCCATGTGTATCAAATTTTGATATTCATTCGTTCTTTGCCAAGAGACTTATTTATGGCCTTTTGGAAACTCTGGCTTAGGTAAGGATAGGGTGGAAAGAGATGCTAGGTAGTGTGCCAGGGTAATAGTGATATACACTTAGCGATTTTTGGATTATGAACACCTACTTTAATAACGGGTTCATCCATCTTTTTTCAGACGATCACGACTTTGAGACGTCAATGAATTGGTCTATTGCAGCAGCAGCGTCATTGGATGATGCACATTTTGGGAAGGCGGGTTAGATTTCACAACCCATTCTGATATATTTCAAACATGTTCAAAAAGGAGTTACAATTGGGAGAGTTTGGGGGCTAAGGTCAAGCAATGTAATAAAGCAACTTCTAGTATGGAAGCATAGCCGCTCCTAATGACTGCTCCTCTCGACCTTTCTTCAATTCTTTTTCCGTGATCATGTCTAATTGACGAAAGCAAACAACTTTTTTTTTATGTGAAGTATTTGTGCACCTAATACTATGTTCTCTACAAATAAGTAGCTTCATTCTACCTTATTTCATCATTTATATATATGATTCTTAGGATATCTTGAGGATTCCTCTTTATAGTGGATATGCAGAATATTCTCAACACATTTAAAAGCTATGTCAAAGTGTTACAAGCTATGTAAGTTCGAATTCTCCTTAGATTCACTAAATTAGAGATGTTTTACAGAACAGTCTATGCCTGCTAAAAGCTTTGAAGCAATACCAGATATGGAGGTGAACGTTACTTGATAAATTGCCTTTCAGAAATTATATTCAACTTTTACTTCCAATATAAAACCCCATATAATGATTTTTCTGTGTGAAGTTCTAGCACCAGATATTTTAGTTTCTTTAGTGAGTGGTCGATACGTCCAGAAGTTGCAAGAACTACCGGGAATTAAACCTGGATCTTCCAGTAGACGAGCGGGTACTCCAACTGGTCGAGCAACCTGCCACAAATCGGATATCCGGGTTCCTTTCTTGGTCACTAGAACGACCCATTTTTCTGTGCATTCTTTCAACCACATTTCATAAAATATATGGCCCACTGCTGGAATGGAAAACCTGGCATAGTCTGTGAAGTCATGTTCGTTACAGGTAACAACAGTGTTGCTAGAGCTTGGTAAATAAATCCAAGATGGGTTCGGAAGTCTATTGTTTTCATTGGTTTATAAAACCAACGCTTAGACTATTAACTAAGGACAGTTCACAGAAATATGTGGCTTGAAGAAATAAAATGAATGCACGGAGAATTACTAATTGTTTGAAGGCTTCCATTATAAATAAGGCTTTAAGGAAGAAGGAAATAATATTAAATAAATCACATGGAAGATAAGAGTTTAAAAAATAATTAAGCTAATTAGATGTTCGCATTGCGGATTGACATATTGGAGATTTCGGACGCTTGGAATAGATTGCAGAATTATTGTATTTGAGCTGCAAAACATATAAGCAAAGCAAGATGACTGATGCGACATTTAATAATTGGAAAATAAGTACGACTCATGGAAATTGATTTGGAGCCATTGGGTTAGTAGACGCTAGCAGCATTACTATGGAACATGGATTTAATACAGTGGAACTTTATGAAACAGCAGTTATCTGTACAGGTACATTTACATATAACCCCTTTACAGTAACGTTGCAATTTTCCAAGTAAATAATAACATGTTCCTAATAAACAAAATGTACACAATAAAAGCACAACACTAAAAATGTTTTCACATCAACACGTACGCTTCATCAGTTTGTTAAAAAAAAAAAAAAAAGAAAAAAAAAAGGCGAATGGGTACAAGGAAATTTAGAGTTAAACAGTATGTGTAACTTGCCAATAGTGTACATATCTTGCAGGAGAATAGGACAGCTGTCCTTGTCAGAAAAGGGTGGAGGAAGTTCCAGTTACTGTTCGATGGAATGCTCCGGTCTCAGAACAAAACAAAAGAACCTGTGTAGAAGAACACTTACCGTATGTGTAAAGCAAAGTTTTGTGTAACACTTACTGTAAAACTATTGTAACACGTACTGTATGTGTAAAATACAGTAAGGTTACGGTTATTGCAGAGAGGGGCATAAGGTAGAAAATCAAGTTCTGAAAGAAAATGTAACTGAAGGGATAAAAGGAAATGTGTAAATAAAAGTATCTGAAAGAATGTAAACTGAATAAAGGACGTATGGGTAATATTAACACTTCCTTTATTCCGTTTATATTCTTTCAGATATATTTTGTATTTACGCATTTCCTTTCAAACCTTCATTTTTTTTTT